>WBZZ01004528.1:20000-31179 GCA_019918135.1 Paulinella micropora
AGGCGCTTTGAGGCAAACCCGCTATACTTCTATTTACAGTTTTATATCAACCACATAATCAGCACGGCTAAAGATGCCTTCAAGGTTAAAAAAATAAAAGCGTGATATCACTGTCTAGCTATCACTGAGAAATAGAAGTCTCAGTTCACATGGTTCAAATGTAACTCATCTTAAGTTAAGTCTCAGTTTACATGTTTCAAATGTAACTCATCTTGAGTTGCACAAAACTCAACGACAGGGTTTCCTTTTTTCTCATCTCCATCTTGCACACACATTTCATTACGTTGTCAAAACGTAATAGTCCAACCAACATTTTAGCTAAATCAGTACGATTATAAATGGCAATATTTATATATATATATATATATATCAGTACATATATATCAGTATATATATATATATATATCAGTATATATATATATCAGTATATATATATAATGATATATATATATATATAATGATATATAATATATATATATCATAGTATGTATAATACTTTGCAGTCGGCCAGGTATTATTAAGAAAATACTAGGATCAGTTTTACGCAATTCAACTTAGTAGCCGGGAGTCACAATCTACGTTCAGTCGTGCGGTTCGTATATTGCCACCAAAGTCTGCAACTTGGCAAGTAGAAATCTACGTATTAATAAACTTGATAAACGAAGTGACCGCTCTGCTATTTACTCACCGGTATTTCACCTCTTACGGGCCGAGTCAGGGCTTAACCCTTAACCAGATGATTTCAAAACATCAGTGTTGATGTTAAAATCAGTGTTGTCCGACGCTACAAATGCTTAATAAATTAAGAGTTGTTGTGTAATGCCCCCAGTGATAGCTCGTAGAAAAAGTCGGTATTAATAATACAACCAAACACGATCCTCAAAAGAGAATGATGTCTTGTTATTCAACAATATTGTATATTATTGCTGTTGACATTCAAGACAACAAAAAAAATTGATTTTTCTGTTTTGGTTGGAATTTCAGTTTTGGTTGGAATTTTGATTTTGGGTGAAAATTTGAATTTTTCAAATTAACTGCTATATTCGTCCGCAAAATATCGTAAAATTTTCGCGAAATGTTACCGTTAAATTTGAAAATTTGAATTTTTGTCACAAAAATGAAAAACTGTCACAAAAATGAAAATCTGACACAAAAATGAAAAACTAATTTTTGTTGTTGTCTTGAATGTCAACAGCAATAGCTCAGTGAAGCCAAAAAAGGAAACTGCAGTTGAACAGACCAACTCACAGCCACTGATCAGACTATAATATTTGTTTAACAACTTCAAAGAGCTGTGAGGATTATATGTTGGAGTATTTGTTTTTGTCACGTCCCCGTGTGAGACAGGTCAGTGAAAACTTATTATTCGTTCTGTTGCTCGTGTGGCAGTCACGGTGCAGAAAGAAATTAGCCTAGTGCAATCACTGTGGCCGGGATTCCAAATGTAATGCCCCCAATGATAGCTCGTAGAAAAAGTCTCAGCCGTAATATATACAACCAAACACAATCCTCAAAACTTGGGAAGAGAATGATGTCTCGTTACATTAGCTCTGTCACTGGCAGTAAAGCCGAAAAGGAAAACTGCAACAGACCGTGCACAGGAATAAAATAGCATTAGCCTGTCCAATCCGGACAAACGATACTGGAAAAAGTGTACTTTTTACCGGCTGAGCGGCTATCCGGGGGTTGATGCCTACAGTAGCCCCTACCGATTTTATGACGAAAATAGCATTTTCGTCATACCGTTGAACTTCTGATTTCTTTCTGTAAATTGTATGTCCATGGAGTCGTGCCACAGCGCATCGACCCACGGATAGACGCTGAAATACGCCTGATATATACATCCCCATACGGCACGTCACAACTTAGTCTCTAGCCGTTCTTGTAAATGTGAACTCCTTCCCCTTCAATTTCTTTTATCGGCAGTATGTCAAGAACAAATGTATTCTCATAAAAAAATACAAGCCGCGTGGTGCTGTACTTCCCCCCTTGATTTACTTATTAATTATCATTATCAATATTATTTTTCACACTGTGATCGTAAATACATTATCTTTTTATAACATACCTTTGTCCAAAGCGGATATCCTATAATATAATACTAGGGGGCCAGTCCTAATTAGCCATATTGAAAGTCGGGGTGTGAGTGCCCAACCCTGCGATATACCGACACAAGTAGAGATTGACCGTGCACAGGTATGACAATATATAAAAAATCGTAAAAAAATGATTTAATGTTACCAGAGAACATTTCATTTCTGAGAACATCATCCTAGGGGTACTTGCAAAGGGTCATACCCAGGAACACCATCGCTCATCACACTAGCGATCCCTGTCTACGGTGTAGTATCGATATCGATCTACCCTTCGCACTCGTATGTTGCAATCGAATGCCAAGTTATAGCACTGACTCGTTTTAATGTTCATATCGATAACTGATGATGCATGGTCAAATCATGATGCCAGTCTCCTTGTGGATGGGCGGCACCTCTTTGAAATCATCCTTCATCCGTTTTAACGCCTCCTCAACGGATTCATCTTCCAATAAGAAGGGATCATACTTAATCAGCCTTCTTACATTCTCAATTTGCACCTTCCCTCTACCCCTGATCTTGTAGTTCAGAGGTCCCGTCTGTTCCATAATCTGATAAGGTCCTTTCCAGTGAGTGAACAGCTTAGAGCTGACTCCTTTCGGGACCTGAGGATGGTACAACAGTACAATATCCCCAACCTGAAACTTGATCTGATCCAAGTGCGCTTGTCGCACCCCTTCAGCATCAGTCTTTCGGCGCTCCGCCTCTCTATGCGCCCTGACTATTTGTTCCGCCTCCATCTTCACTCTAAGTCTCATCCCAAACAACTCATCCGCATCCGCCCAAGTGTCTTTTGGGTGAAGGAGCGAAGTCGGGATATCAGGCTCACGCCCATATACTAACTAATATGGCGAGATTGAGCTCTTCGAGCCTCCTAACGCCGTAGAGGGTAGACAGTTCATTGCAAACGCAAATGATGGTGCTGCCTCGACCCATGCTTTTTGATTCTCCTTCTTCGTGCAATACATCTTTTGAGGGGTCTGTGTACCCGCTCGATTTTCCCATTTGCTCGCGGGTTATAGGCAGTAACATATTGCCATTTCATCCCGTAAAATTTAGATAGTTTGTCGATGACCTCGTTATTAAAGTCCGAGCCTCGATCAGAACATATCTTTCTTGGTACTCCGATCTGTGAGATGATCCTATCGATCAGCGCCTCGGCCGTCGTCTTGCCGGTAACGTCTTTGACAGGGATGATCCACACATAGTTGGTGGCTCTGTCAATAGCCGTAAGGAGGTATTTGTAACCATCCTTCGATTCTGGGAAAGGTCCCACATGATCAATGTGTATAAACTCAAACATCCCCGCATGAAGAGGAAATTCGCCAATCAGGCCGAAATTTGCCTTCAGTGGTGTTTTGTTTATCTTGCACGGGATGCATGCATCCACCGCCTGATCTATCTCCTCCTTCATCTTCTTCCACCAGAATCGCCTCGCTACGAACATATGAGTTCGTTGTCGACCCGGATGCGCCAAAAGTGGGCAATTGTGGGCTGCGACATATAAATCGTCTCAGACTCTCCGGTACCCAAAGGGTCCATTTGTCCGGCTGTGACGCATAGCGACCGTGAAGGCCCTTGTACCACAGTAGACCATCTCTCCATCCCATCTCCTTCATCTGATCTTTGATCGCTTTTGTCATCCGTAGCTCATCCGGGTTCTGATATAACTGTATCAGTTCTTTAAACTCTGGATCTTGAGCCTGTTGTTGCCTCCATGCGGTAGGCGAGGCTATATGGATAGTTCCATCTTCTAGCCGTACCCCGATTCTTTCCGGGTCATCGCCTAGGTCACTTCTCCGCTCTTGAGGAGGCTCCGCATAAACTTCCTGCGTCTCCTCTTCCTCTCTTATGTTCGCCTTCGCATTCTCATATACCTCATAGGACCACTCAGCGTCCTCCTGGGTATGTAGCTCACAACATATCCCGTGATCCGGGCCTTGTGGACTGTACCGTAGACCTGTGCGGTCATATCGGACTCCACTCGCCATCTCCATCGCCTCAATGTGGCTGACCTCATACACCTTGTCAGTGGACAAGTCTTCCATCTCCACCGTGGACACCAACGCCGATACTTCTAAGTTGAACTCTAGCCTAGAGAGGCTATCAGCGACCACATTTCGCTTTCCCGGTAGATGGACCATTGTAAAATCGAAACAGGACAAGAACGCTTGCCACCGCGCCAGCCGTCCCGTCTGTTCATGATTCATCAACCATAACAGGTTATGATGATCAGTTCTGACAGTAAATTGAGGTCCTCCCCACAAATACTCTCTGAGCCTCTTGAGCCCATACTACCGCCAACGCCTCTCTTTGCCTTGTGCAATAGTTTCTCTCCGCCGCACACAACTTCCTACTAATAAACATGATTGGGCGTAATTTCTTCTCCTCATCCTCTTGTTGTAATACAGCCCCAATCGCAAACTTAGATGCGTCTGTATCGACTACGAATTGTTTCGTAAAGTCGGGCATCGTTAACACCAGTCCTCCGTCTTTCGAATCTTTGTAAATGAGATCTTTGAGCGCATGAAACGCTTGCAAAGCCTCTTCGCCCCACTTCTCAAAGTCTCCAAAATCTATCATTTTCTCCACTTTAGCCCGTGTTGCATCCCAATCGGGTATAAACTGGCTATAGTATTGCGCCATCGCAAGGAATGAGTGCAATTCAGTGCGGTTCTTTGGTATCGGTCGATTCATAATCTCCTCCCTCGTCTCTTTGGATATCGAGACTCGATTATGGGAGATCTCATACCCTAAGTATGTCACACTCGTCTTGGCAAGTTGACACTTCTTTAGATTGCACTTCAGGCCAAAAGCTCCGATGCGCCTGAATATATCGGACAAATGATCGATATGCTCCTCCATTGTGTTAGAGTATACGATAATGTCATCGATATAGCAAAATGCATATTCTCCCGCCTTCTGTCCCCGCCTTCTCATAAAGCCTCCGTCAGACAAATCATCGTACTGACTGCTCAACATCTTCTGCATCGCCTTCTGGAAAAGTCCTGGGGCTTGCTTGAGGCCCATCGGAAGCACTTTCCATTGATATATTTCCATACCCACCACAAACACCGTCAGCCATCTGGACTTTTCCTCCAGTGGTATCTGCCAGAAGCCATTCTTAAGGTCAATGACCGAATAGAATTTTGCATTCCGCAGTACTCTCCTTCCTTCTTCTAATGTCGGGAGAGGATTTCTCTCTTCCTCCAGCACCTTGTTAACACGAGCATAGTTAACTGTCAGGCGCCATTCTCCTCCTGGCTTCGGCACTATTCTCGGTTGTGAGACTATTGGAGATGTTGATCTCTCAATAAAGTCCTCATTGAGCAGCTGTCTTGCTAGCTCCTCCGCTATCTTCGCCTCATGTATACTCAAATTCGCCCTTCGTGGTGCCGGTGACGGCTCCGCACCCGGTATTTTGTAAATAACCGCAGTGAAATCTTCAGGCTTGACACCACCTGCATATGGAGGGCCAAAAATTTCCTTGTTCGCCTCTAATTTGGCTTTTAAAAGCTCCTTCTCCTTCTCCGTGCCTACTCCTTCTTCCAATATTTTCCGCGCCGCCTCTTGATAATCTTCATCAGACATCTGCTTATGCTGCTTGAGGGGTTCTCTGTCCTCCTCCAAGCCTAAGTCCTCTTCCGAGACATCATCTAGGCCCGTCTTTTCATACGTGACCGTGTCCGGCTCATCATCTTTACCGAGCTCCACCAGCATGTCAATGAGTCTCGCGTATTGCAAAGGAGCTTTACGGGTGTAAAAACCATCAAAACATGTGAATGCTTGCGGTATCAATTTCAACTTGTCGAGGTCTCTGAGCTTCCGCTTGTATGCACTGCTCTGCTCACGAGTTCCCATACGACAAGCCACCACTAGCTGTTGCTTGCGAGAGGGTACCGGTATAGGATGATCAATAAGCCGGTCCCTTATTTCCTGCGCCCATATCGCCTTCTCATTATATGGCAGGATAATAGTATACGGCTTATTATTTTCGAATAAAGTCCGTAAGCATTTCTTCACTTCAGACAGTGAACGCGGCCACGTCGGCTCGTCACCCCAGAAATCAGTAATAAAACTTTTAATCGTTTCTGGTGGAGTATCCGGGATTCGCCCCGTTCTCCTTGGTACAAACTCCTCCCTTTTTTCTTCTCCTACTTTCGCATGGAAACAGTATCCGTTAGTAATATGGACATCTGTTCCTACTACTTCCGCGAATCTCGCCAACGACGGGCTTCTTTGTGCGACACATATAATCTCCTCCTTTCGCTTCTCGATTAAGTCATCAATAGACTTTTTGTCCCAATAGCATGTCGAAACTGTGACAGTGCACACTTGGGATTCCCAATTGTCGGTCCAGGACAGTTCATCCGGTCTTACGACATGGGGGTGAACGTACACCTCAAGTGCCTCATGTGCGATGGCCATCTTTTTGTGATCCGTCGCTAGACTCAGCTCATAAGCCTCATAAGAGTCAGTAGCGTTGAAGGGATCAATATCGTTCTCTTCTCCTCTTTTTACTCCATATATCACTCGCCGTGCGGCGCAATCAATCACAGCCCCCATCGTAGCCAATTGGTCATACGATAGTAATATTGACCCGTGGTAACCGGGGACGACATAGAGGTCCATACGGTATACTCGTGCGGATTTCAATTTAAAGGTCAGTGTGATGATTCCCGTGATATCCGTCCGGCTGCTCACTCCTTTGAGAGTGCCCGTTGACTTTTTCATATTTCCGTCCACCCAGTCCCGGTATCGATTAAAAAACTTCCGGCCGACAATATTAATATTCGCCATCGTATCATTACCAACTTTTAATATTGTCTTCAATGTTTCACAATAAAGTTCCGTATAACACAGAGCATCGGGCCTGTGTATATTGGCTGCGAGAACAAGAACTTTACGTTCCAAATTTTGGAGTCTTGTCTCTAAGTTTTTCAACTCCTCCTTCTTCTCCTCCTGCTTCACCTCATTAACATTTTTATTATTCTGCGGTACTGGTGCGTTTACTATTTGAGCGACATTGTCTTGTGGTACTTGAGTACACACATTGTCTTTTTGCTCGCCACCCGCCGCGACCGTAGACATTGAGTCTGTTCGTGGTTGTTTGCTTGGCCGAGGCGATACGTCTGCCATTGGCCTCCTCGCCTCCATCGCAAGTCTCGCCTTCCTATTTGCATCAGTTATCATTGGTAACCGTGCTGTATGAACGGGTATGAGACTACCTTGGGGCTGCAGTCTCTGTGTACCCACATCTTTGTTTTCACATAGAGGAAGCGTTGGCCCAGTCTGCACAACAGCATTAGAAAGCACTGTGACTTTAGGGTTAAACTTCACAGTCTTCTCCTTCCTCTCTTCTTCCCCCTCCAGTCATTCCACCACCTCGAAACGATTACCTTGAGTAGTGTCCGGGTGGGATGACGTATCGGTCTCCGAGGCAGTGTTGTAGGCCTGAGCTCGACCGAAATTCGGGTTGGAGCTTGCCCATGAGCCTCCTCCTCCTCTTGGTGGGGGGGCTGGAGCTTGAACAGCTCTCCCTCCATAAGGGGTATATCCCCGACCTCCTCCTCTTCCTCTCTGAGGGGTTCCCTGCCACCTCGAGGCTCCTCTCCATGTTCCTCCTCCTCCTCCTCCTCCTCGTCCTCCTCCTCCTCCTCCTGCTCCTGCTCCTCCTTCTCGTCCTCTTTGAGAGGCCTTTAAGTTCTTTTGTCTCTCCCTTTCCTCCTTCTTCTCCTTCATCCTCTTCATGTAGGTAATGATTGCCTGTCGTAACTCCTCATCATCACACATATTGACATACCAACCTTCGTTCACAGCGGCAATCTGAAGCATATTGAAAAGGCCCGGTTCCTTGCCTTCCGTCCTGCTCAGAAAATTTGCCCTTGCTGTTGGGTTCTGCCTATCATGATTGAAAGAGCAGTCTCTGTTCTCCATCTGTGCCTTACACTGCAAGCCCGCGAACCACCTCCAACATGCGGTCTTCAGGTCTGGCTCTCTCTGTCTCTTCCAACCGGCAACTCTGTTTGTGTACGTGGCTTGTGCGCCAACAGGTACACCGCCTGCCTGTGCCGTATGTGCCTCCGTGAGCGAGTCCATGTTTGAGCATGCACTCATCACTTCTTGAAACAGTGCTGACGGAGCAACGCTTTGAACCGTATTTTCGAACACGTGTGTCTCGAGGAAGTTCTTGGACTTCACTGAGCTAAACGTCGAGCATTGTTGTATGAGCTGAGTAAGCTTGCTCGGGTTAACTGTGTGTAACGCCGAAAAGAAATAGAGGATGATCGACTTGCGGCCATAGAATAGCCCATAGGAGGAAACTACCTCCGTAAGGGTCGCCGCCAAGCCAACAGCACTCCTCAAACTCATCGCCACTGTCTCAAAGATTTCAAATCCTATGAGAGTACCAGTGCAGAGATGCTGGTATCCATGAGATTGAAAATATGAAATGAGTGTGGCCACCGCCAGTTCACACTGAGCGTCTAGGCCTGTTGCATTGTTTCTCTTAATCTCCTCCTTCTTTCTCAAAAACTTGTACTGTGTCAGATCGAATCCCTCCGAGACTAGAGATTGGTCAAAAACAGTAACAAGGGCCTCGTATTCCTGCGTTTCGTCGCAAGGAAAAGCCTTCCTGCAGGCATTGATCTCTTTGAGCTTGCTCAAAAGCGAAGCATCAGAGTCTTTGTCTGAGCTCGTCTTGGCATAGAGCATGAGACTTGCCACTCCTCCTTTCTTCCCCTTGAAAGCATTTATGATATTTTGTCTGTCCTTCTTCTCCGTGTTTGTGACCACCACCGTAGTTGAGCCCGGGGTTGTAGGGGCTGGTGGGGCAGGAGCTGGTGGGGTCAAATATGTCGGAGGGTGTGTCTTTGCACCACTCACTTTTGCTTTCATTCTTTCCAGTCTCATCGTCTTCTCGAACTCCTCATTCTCTTTCGCCTTCTTCTTCTCAGATATCACCAGCTTTTGAGCATGAGTGATAAAGGCCACCAATTCAGAAGCAGATCTGAGAAAAATATATTTCTCCACATATTGGTCAACACCTGCTTTGTTGGCGACCGGTGGTGCGTTACTAAGTGATTTAAGGACAGAGTGATACTTGGTAGGAATCCATCTCTTCCATGCCTCCTTGTGCAGTAACGCACCCATCAACAGTCTGATCTTGGTCAGAACTCTGTCGGTCTTCTCTAACTCATCAATCACAGGATGAGTTTCTCCTGCTGCCTTAATGCTTTTTTCTATCTCTGCGTTCCCCTCCTCCAAGGCCTTTATTTCCATTGTAAAAAAATGAAATATGCCACTCGAGTTTTTCGAACCCAGATTGGTTTTCATTTTTGTTACATCGACTGCCTCCTGACCAGTCGCGAGGAATCTGGCCGTTGCTCTTGGGTTTGTGCACTGGAGGTAACCCTCACATCGTGGGCCGTATGTACGTTCCCAAATCAGGGTTTGAGTGTACACCCCAAAGATAGCATCGAGTAATTCAAGGTGGGTGTGTGTGTCCCCAAACTTGATATGCTGTATCTTCTTTCTCTTTTCTGGATCAGAGACCAGTTTGCCGAGGAGCTGTGCTGTGTTTGATAATAGGATATAGACATCCTTTTTAGCACGACTTTTCTCTCTTCTTTGATCCTGAGGGATCCACACATAGGTGTCTTTCTCTACCCCCATCTTGTTATCAAACTCTTCTTTAGTGAGGTCATAGTGGTCTTGCACCCACTGTTGTTCCTCCACTGTGATCTCCTCTCCATCACTATGAATCAAGTCGATCATTTTTCGTCCTCCTCCTCCCGTGTAGGCAGGTGGTAAGGGATTACCATATGCTCCTCCTCCTCCCGTCTCTTCTTGTTCAAATCCTCCTTCATCTTCGTCTCCTACATATCTTCCTTCATCATCCCAGCCCTCTTCTACTCCTCCTCCTACTCCTTCATCTCCTTCATTCAATCCTCCTCCTCCTTCATTCAATCCTCTTCCTCCTCCTCCTCCTGCTTCTTCTTCTTCTCTTCTTTGTTCTGCCTCCGAGAATTCACTCACTTCGGCGATCTCTGTCGACATGATGTCGTAGTAGTGATCAACAGGAGGACAGTGTCAGCTCCTATGTTTGGTTTTTGTTCGTTTGTGTTCTGTTCCTCCTTCAGTCGATTGACTAGTGAAGAGAGAAACTAATAGAGAGGGTAGAGTGAGATTCCCTGTCCTCTATGAAACACTGTTTGTATGTTTGTTTTTGTTTGAGAAAAATAGTCTTTGAGACTTTCTTCGATTTCTTGTTCTCCTTACTCAGATTACTTTCTCCTCCTTCTTTTCTATATTGTATCTAGTATGAGGCACTTGGACCTACACACAGATAGTAATAGAGAAACTAGAAAAGCTCTCCTTGAGAAGCGACAGTCGGTCGGATAGGTTCTCAGACCTACCTTTAGAAAACGATCAGAGATTTTGCAAAAATACTCTGACGTATGTGTGAGATAATGCAGATAAATGCACAAACTAGAAGGGTAGAGTGTTGTGCTCCTGTCCCTATGCTTGTTTGTGTTTTGTGTGTGTTCCTTCACTCTTCTGTCCACCTCCTTCTTCTTGGTCTCTGTGTGAGAACAGCAAGAACGACAGAGAGTTTGTATCTGATGTCTCCTTGTGAGCACACAGATATGGATTGGGCTAGAGGGTACGAGACACCTGCTTGAGACCAATCAAATTATTTGTTTTGTGAAAGAGTTATGAGGGAGCTGTGTTGGAGTATTTGTTTTCGTCTGACGTCCCCGTGTGAGACAGGTCAGTGAAAATTCACTCTGTTGCCTGTGTGGCAAAGCAGAAAGAAATCACCCTAGTGATGTGGACTCCAAATGTAATGCCCCCAACGATAGCTCGTAAAAAGTCGGTAATACAACCAAACACAGTCCTCAAGAACGAGAATGATGTCTCGTCACGGTTGTATTAGCTCAGTGAAGCCAAAAAGGAAAACTGCAACAGACCAGGAATAAAATGGCATCAGGTCCAATCCGGACAAATAATACTGAAAAACAAGCTGGTGCACCTGTCACCAGGAAAAGGTATTTTTACCGGCTATCCGAGGGGTGATGCCTTAC
>WBZZ01004529.1:0-27500 GCA_019918135.1 Paulinella micropora
GTCCTCCAACCCCCCGTGTCAGTCTCTCGCCTGATGATCGGGGCCACCGATGGAGCTCCTGAGGGCAAGACTGCACTAAGCCGAGGTTATTCCGCAGTCCCAGCAACCTCTTGCAAGACGTCACCGAATGTGCAAGTGCATACACCAAGCGCGGTTGCTAGAGCTGCCTCGTAACCCCACCCATAACAATCTGGTGTCTGCTGGGAATAATAATAATAATAATAATACTATATCTGAGGCGTACTGATGCAGCTAATGGCATATCCTCAACGGACATAAGCCTCCAATACCCTTGTTCGAGGTCCTCCACCCCCCCGTGTCAGTCTCTCGCCTGATGATCGGGGCCACCGATGGAGCTCCTGAGGGCAAGACTGCACTAAGCCGAGGTTATTCCGCAGTCCCAGCAACCTCTTGCAAGACGTCACCGAATGTGCAAGTGCATACACCAAGCGCGGTTGCTAGAGCTGCTTCGAAACCCCACCCATAACAATCTGGTGTCTGCTGGGTCCTGGGCTATCAACCAGCATATGCGGAGTTTAAGATCTTTTACGCGCGCAACGACCCTCCTCCCCAGCATCTACCACCAAAGGGTTATGAGTTGGCGTCACAGTTTAACGCCTTGAGGCCAGTGGGCTGGAACTCTGTTAGCAAGTGTGACTAGGTTTTTTCATCGGGATTTCCCTCAAATATGTCACAGTCAACACTCCAAGGCAGATTTACTATATCTGAGGCGTACTGATGCAGCTAATTGCATATCCTCAACGGACATAAGCCTCCAATACCCTTGTTCGAGGTCCTCCACCCTCCCGTGTCAGTCTCTCGCCTGATGATCGGGGCCACCGATGGAGCTCCTGAGGGCAAGACAATAATAATAATAATAATAATAATAATAATAATAATAATAATAATAATAATAATAATAATAATAATAATAATAATAATAATAATAATAATAATAATAATAATAATAATAATAATAGTGCTTCTCTGTCAATGGCTGATGCATTTCTGCACATGCGCCTCCATCGTCTCACCCGTGAGGGGAGTACGAAGAATTGACGATAAGCTCTAATGACACCCCCGCAAGGGCAGTTCCAACACTTCCAGACGGGCCGGTATGTTCAATGAAAATACTGGTCCAGACGGATCGGTATGTTCAATGAAAAATAATAATAATAATAATAATAATAATAATAATAATAATAATAATAATAGTGTATCTCCTGCCAATTGCTGAGCCAAAAGGCCATGTGCATCCAGTCCTCCATTCCATAAGGAAAGTCTCCACACCAATCGGTGGAATAAAGGAAGTGACGGCATAGAACATTACTCTAGGAGCTTTATACCAATCAGCCCATGGAAAGGACCGATGGCCTATGTACTCCCTAATAATAATAATAATAATAATAATAATAATAATAATAATAATAATAATAATAATAATAATAATAATAATAATAATAGTGTATCTCCTGCCAATTGCTGAGCCAAAAGGCCATGTGCATCCAGTCCTCCATTCCATAAGGAAAGTCTCCACACCAATCGGTGGAATAAAGGAAGTGACGGCATAGAACATTACTCTAGGAGCTTTATACCAATCAGCCCATGGAAAGGACCGATGGCCTATGTACTCCCTAATAATAATAATAATAATAATAATAATAATAATAATAATAATAATAATAATAATAATAGTGCTTCTCTGTCAATGGCTGATGCAAATCTGCACATGCGCCTCCATCGTCTCACCCGTGAGGGGAGTACGAAGAATTGACGATAGGCTCTAATGACACCCCCGCATGGGCAGTTCCAACACTTCCAGACGGACCGGTATGTTCAATGAAAATACTGGTGGCACCGACGGGAATCGAACTGGCGACAGGGCCCAGATGGTAGAACTTGACCACTGGGCTATCACGGTGTCAATCATTCAATAATAATAATGATAATAATAATAATAGTGCTTCTCTGTCAATGGCTGATGCATTTCTGCACATGCGCCTCCATCGTCTCACCCGTGAGGGGAGTACGAAGAATTGACGATAGGCTCTAATGACACCCCCGCAAGGGCAGTTCCAACACTTCCAGACGGGCCGGTATGTTCAATGAAAATACTGGTCCAGACGGATCGGTATGTTCAATGAAAATACTGGTGGCACCGACGGGAATCGAACTGGCGACAGGGCCCAGATGGTAGAACTTGACCACTGGGCTATCACGGTGTCCAATAATAATAATAATAATAATAATAATAATAATAATAATAATAATAATAATAATAATAATAATAATGATAATAATGATAATAATAATGATAATAATAATAATAGTGTATCTCCTGCCAATTGCTGAGCCAAAAGGCCATGTGCATCCAGTCCTCCATTCCATAAGGAAAGTCTCCACACCAATCGGTGGAATAAAGGAAGTGACGGCATAGAACATTACTCTAGGAGCTTTATACCAATCAGCCCATGGAAAGGACCGATGGCCTATGTACTCCCTAGTAATAATAATAATAATAATAATAATAATAATAATAATAATAATAATAATAGTGCTTCTCTGTCAATGGCTGATGCATTTCTGCACATGCGCCTCCATCGTCTCACCCGTGAGGGGAGTACGAAGAATTGACGATAAGCTCTAATGACACCCCCGCAAGGGCAGTTCCAACACTTCCAGACGGGCCGGTATGTTCAATGAAAATACTGGTCCAGAAATAGACCGGTATGTTCAATGGAAATACTGGTGGCACCGACGGGAATCGAACTGGCGACAGGGCCCAGATGGTAGAACTTGACCACTGGGCTATCACGGTGACCATAATAATAATAATAATAATAATAATAATAATAATAATAATAATAATAATAATAATAATAATAATAATAATAATAATAATAATAACAAGCCCCATTAGAGATTGACGGTAAAAGACCAGCCGCCACTCCCAATTCAGTTACCTGAGGTAATAGGGGAGTAACCGAAGATCACCACGCGAGTAGCTAATTTAGCACCTTCGGTTGTTACCTTAGCGAAACACGTGGGTCTGTGTAGTTACCACCATCTCATCTGGTACTGATGCCGGAACCGGTCGGTGTCAACCGACACCTGCCACCAGTTGACACCCGTTCTCAGCGGGCAAGACAATAACAATAATAATAATAATAATAATAATAATAATAATAATAATAATAATAATAATAATAATAATAACAATAATAATAATAATAATAATAATAATAATAATAATAATAATAATAATAATAATAATAATAATAATAATAATAATAATAGTAATAATAATATGTATGTATCGTCTGCCAATTGCTGAGCCAAAAGGCCATGTGCATCCAGTCCTCCATTCCATAAGGAAAGTCTCCACACCAATCGGTGGAATAAAGGAAGTGACGGCATAGAACATTACTCTAGGAGCTTTATACCAATCAGCCCATGGAAAGGGACCGATGGCCTATGTACTCCCTAGTAATAATAATAATAATAATAATAATAATAATAATAATAATAATAATAATAATAATAATAATAATAATAATAGTGCTTCTCTGTCAATGGCTGATGCATTTCTGCACATGCGCCTCCATCGTCTCACCCGTGAGGGGAGTACGAAGAATTGACGATAAGCTCTAATGACACCCCCGCAAGGGCAGTTCCAACACCTCCAGACGGGCCGGTATGTTCAATGAAAATACTGGTCCAGAAATAGACCGGTATGTTCAATGAAAATACTGGTCCAGAAATAGACCGGTATGTTCAATGAAAATACTGGTGGCACCGACGGGAATCGAACTGGCGACAGGGCCCAGATGGTAGAACTTGACCACTGGGCTATCACGGTGTCCATAATAATAATAATAATAATAATAATAATAATAATAATAATAATAATAATAATAATAATAATAATAATAATAATAGTGCGTGCTTCTCTGTCAATGGCTGATGCATTTCTGCACATGCGCCTCCATCGTCTCACCCGTGAGGGGAGTACGAAGAATTGACGATAGGCTCTAATGACACCCCCGCAAGGGCAGTTCCAACACTTCCAGACGGACCGGTATGATCAATGAAAATACTGGTCCAGACGGACCGGTATGTTCAATGAAAATACTGGTGGCACCGACGGGAATCGAACTGGCGACAGGGCCCAGATGGTAGAACTTGACCACTGGGCTATCACGGTGTCCAAAATAATAATAATAATAATGATAATAGTGCTTCTCTGTCAATGGCTGATGCATTTCTGCACATGCGCCTCCATCGTCTCACCCGTGAGGGGAGTACGAAGAATTGACGATAAGCTCTAATGACACCCCCGCAAGGGCAGTTCCAACACTTCCAGACGGGCCGGTATGTTCAATGAAAATACTGGTCCAGAAATAGACCGGTTGTTCAATGAAAATACTGGTGGCACCGACGGGAATCGAACTGGCGACAGGGCCCAGATGGTAGAACTTGACCACTGGGCTATCACGGTGTCCATAAATAATGATAATAATAATAATAATAGTGCTTCTATGTCAATGGCTGATGCATTTCTGCACATGCGCCTCCATCGTCTCACCCGTGAGGGGAGTACGAAGAATTGACGATAAGCTCTAATGACACCCCCGCAAGGGCAGTTCCAACACTTCCAGACGGGCCGGTATGTTCAATGAAAATACTGGTCCAGAAATAGACCGGTATGTTCAATGAAAATGCTGGTCCAGAAATAGACCGGTATGTTCAATGAAAATACTGGTGGCACCGACGGGAATCGAACTGGCGACAGGGCCCAGATGGTAGAACTTGACCACTGGGCTATCACGGTGTCCAATAATAATAATAATAATAATAATAATATTTACTATATCTGAGGCGTACTGATGCAGCTAATGGCATATCCTCAACGGACATAAGCCTCCAATACCCTTGTTCGAGGTCCTCCACCCCCCGTGTCAGTCTCTCGCCTGATGATCGGGGCCACCGATGGAGCTCCTGAGGGCAAGACTGCACTAAGCCGAGGTTATTCCGCAGTCCCAGCAACCTCTTGCAAGACGTCACCGAATGTGCAAGTGCATACACCAAGCGCGGTTGCTAGAGCTGCCTCGAAACCCCACCCATAACAATCTGGTGTCTGCTGGGTCCTGGGCTATCAACCAGCATATGCGGAGTTTAAGATCTTTTACGCGCGCAACGACCCTCCTCCCCAGCATCTACCACCAAAGGGTTATGAGTTGGCGTCACAGTTTAACGCCTTGAGGCCATTGGGCTGAATAATAATAATAATAATAATAATAATAATAATAATAATAATAATAATAATAATAATAATACTATATCTGAGGCGTACTGATGCAGCTAATGGCATATCCTCAACGGACATAAGCCTCCAATACCCTTGTTCGAGGTCCTCCACCCCCCCGTGTCAGTCTCTCGCCTGATGATCGGGGCCACCGATGGAGCTCCTGAGGGCAAGACTGCACTAAGCAGAGGTTATTCCGCAGTCCCAGCAACCTCTTGCAAGACGTCACCGAATGTGCAAGTGCATACACCAAGCGCGGTTGCTAGAGCTGCCTCGAAACCCCACCCAAAACAATCTGGTGTCTGCTGGGTCCTGGGCTATCAACCACATATGCGGAGTTTAAGATCTTTTACGCGCGCAACGACTTTCCTCCCCAGCATCTTCCACCAAAGGGTTATGAGTTGGCATCACAGTTTAACGCCTTGAGGCCATTGGGCTGGAACTCTGTTTAGCAAGTGTGACTAGGTTTTTCCCTCAAATATGTCACAGTCAACACTCCAAGGCAGATTTAATAATAATAATAATAATAGTGTATCTCCTGCCAATTGCTGAGCCAAAAGGCCATGTGCATCCAGTCCTCCATTCCATAAGGAAAGTCTCCACACCAATCGGTGGAATAAAGGAAGTGACGGCATAGAACATTACTCTAGGAGCTTTATACCAATCAGCCCATGGAAAGGACCGATGGCCTATGTACTCCCTAATAATAATAATAATAATAATAATAATAATAATAATAATAATAATAATAATAATAATAATAATAATAATAATAATAATAATAATAATAATCATGATAACACTGAGTCATGTTTGTGTGCAGAAAAGAGAAAATCACAGCCGTATTCCAATGCGGACCACATCGGCCAATACGACATCATCCCGGGCGCCACTGTCCAGCCTGGCCAGAGCGACGAGGACACCGAGGGCGAGGACAAGGACGAGGAGGAAGAGGAGGAGAGAGGGAAGAAAATTAAAGGCAAGAAGTCACAGCATATCGAAAAGCTGAAGAAACAAGTCGAAAAGCTGAAGAAAGAGAAAAGAAAAGAACAACAACGATTCGGAAAGACAATGCAAAAGAAAACACCCAAGGGGGAGCCGGAACCGTCACCAAAGACGGAGGGAGAGAAGGGGAAGCAGGACGCAGAGGAAGAGCAGGGGCAGATGGAGCAGCCCGCAGAGGCAGAGGTCGAAACCATCGATTTTATCCCGCATTTCATACCCCTCTCATACCCCGCCTGTCATACCCCGCCTTTCATACCCCTGTCTCATACCCTGTCCCATACCCCTGTCCCATACCCCTGTCTCTCTCTCTCTCTTGATGCAGGTCACCTTCGATTTGACCCAGGACACCTCAAAGGAGAGCAAGGAGGCAGGCAGGAAGCACAAGCAAGGAGGGGGCACTGACATGCGCGTGGAACTCCCAAAGAAGCGCCAGACCTTGCTGGTGGAGACCCCAACAAAAGAGAGGGGTAGTGAAAGCAAGAACAAGGATGGATGGGATTGGGTGATGCAGCATGAAGGGAAAGAGTTGCGTGGCTGCGTTCTGAAAAACTTTCCCAGTGTCGATGTCGCGTTGGTCTCGGTAGTACCCTTATACCCCCGTCATACACTTATACCTCGCTCATACCCCATACCCCTCTCATACCCCGCCTGTCATACCCCTCTCATACCCCTCTCATACCCCTCTCATACCCCGTCTCTCTCATACCCTGTATGTGTTTGATACTGTGCAGCTTGACGAGAAGGTGCCGGAGAGGGTGGGGAAAGAAGGTGTCCTTGTTAGCTTGGACCCGCTCAACGATACTGAGCTCGAGAAAATGAGCGTGGCAGATTTGAAGGTGGTACAGGCACAACAGAAATCTGGAGGTCTTGTAAAAGATGCTTTTTGTTGGGAGAAGGGACAAGGCCCTCTGGTGATGCTGCTGCGTTCTGGGGCACACCTGGTGTGTCCGAAGTCGGTAGTAGACAAAGAAAACGAAGAAGATAGACATTCGACAAAAGGCATCGAAGTTAAAATGAACCGCGGCAGCGCTGTGGCAAGCCCAACAGGGAAACTGGACAAAGGGTGTTTTTGGCTCGATGAGGCGTTCCGCCGGGATCGTACTGTACCAGAGCAGGGAAAGATAGAATTCCATGGAAAGTAACTTGCATTTTTACTTACATACCTAGAGGCAGGGTATGACAGGGGTAAGAGGCGGGGTATGACAAGGTTATGAATTCTAAGTGTTCATGCCTTTCCTTACTCTCAAACGGGTTCTTTTGCAGTAGCAAGGCGGAACCGAAGTATGCAGACAGTAGCGACGCGTCCAAACCCCAAGTACCCCTTCATATGGGAGGGAGCACTACAGTGCAGAGAGGGGGAGAGAGGGGGGGGGGGGGGGGTGGGGGGGGGGGGGGGAAGGAAAAGGTATCCCTGTCTACCCCTATACCCCCTCCCATACCCCTCATACCCCTATACATAATATATAATATAGGGGTATAAGGGGTATGGGAGGGGGTATAGGGGTATAAAGGGTTACCCTTTCCTCCCCCCCCCCCCCCGCACCGGTACCCCCCCCCCCCCCCGTGTAATACCCCCCCCTCTCTCCCTCTCTCCAACACGACAGACAGCACGAAGGCTCCTATCCACTGCGTTGCGTCTCTTGTCTAAACAGGCAGCAAACACAAAATATGTACATAAGTGAGGAGTGCGGGAAGGTGCGGGGGGCAGGCCGAGAGAGAAATTGATACAGCGACAGAAAGAGAGAGGGAGAGAGGGAGAGAGGGAGAGAAGGAGAGAGAGTGAGTGAGTGAGAGAGAGATAGAGTGTGTGTGTGTGTGAGAGAGAGAGAGAAAGAGAGAGAAAGAGAGAAAGAGGGAGAGAGAGAGAGAGAGAGAGAAAGAGAGAGAAAGAGAGAGAAAGAGAGAGAAAGAGAAAGAGAGAAAGAGAGAGAGAGACAAGGGCAGCAAGGGGCAGGTCGTCAGCGTAAAAGAATGTGAAAGGGTGGAAAGAAACCTTGGGAAAGAGTTCATAAGAGTCAAATCGCGAATCGTCAGCTTGTAGGGAGCCTCGTCCCACCTCGAAGCACCGACAATCCTTTTTGCGAATGGAAATATTTAGGTAGTGGAAATACACAATATATGTAGCATCCCACACGTATGGCCAAGGACGTTGTCTCATACTACTGCACAATTTTGGAATGAAATACACAAATGCAAACAAACGCATATGCTTTAGTACAACATAAATTTAGGTTACAAATATAACATTGCACATATACATGACTTCTTTCCCCAATGCAGCAATATTAAGCACCTACCTGTGCACAATCGGTTGTTGGCGCAGCTGACCTGGCAGTCCTTTGTGTTTGCATGTGACACAGACAGCTCAGATCCGTGCCTGAAAGTGTTCGGAGAGGCAATCCAGTTCTAGCAAATATAAAGTATGCTACGTATCGGGTGCGTAAGGAAAGCAAGGCAAATGTACAAGGAAGCGGGCTGCGATGGCGGCCTGCTTTCGCAAATCCACTCTGAGGGGGGCGGTCGACCGCCTCCTTCTTTCTCGTCCAGCTGCACTATGCCTCCATCATCCGCTTGCAACCTTTCCCCCCCACCCCACCCCCCCCCTGTCTATCTGTATCTAGATCTCCTCTCTCTTGAAATCATACACAATTTCAGTCGAATGCAAAATTAATCAGTATGCTGAGAGATAGAGGAGCACAAGTAGAATAAATCGTAGAGCACATACCACACTGGCATCGTGATACACATCGAACTGGTTTCCATAATAGAACACCAGCACGATGCTTCCCACGCCTATAAGAAGGCACAGGAGCCAGCCAAACTGTTTCCCCCACTTGGGTAGCGTGAAGGGAGCTCGCGGGGACTTTCTTTTAAGAGTCTCGGCCTTGATAACCTGTCAGACACGCAGGAAAAGACAATAGAGTTGCAATAATCACGAGACTGGATTTTACGGTCATTTACGATATCGTTGTGAGGAGAACAATTTGCAAACGGATACCTGCACATCGTACTGAAATTTGTTGCGCGCAGCAAGGCGGCCGGAACGAGAGAATAGCATTACAAGCACTTCAGAGGGGGCGATGACTGCCAGAGCAGAGATAATAGCCACGATGAAGACTGAAGCCTCCGTCTGTGTCGGATAATAGAAACGATGAACATTGCAGCCTTCGTCTGTGTTCCATAAAAGAGAGCGCACATGGCAAGTTGCAGCAAGAGCATCACATATATAACGGTCATGCGCTCTGCAGGAGTGAAGTTCTTGCCTTAAGGTTTAGTGAGCAAAGACACGACAAGGTGGCCGTTCAGGAGACTGTGCTTGTATTCCCGAAGGAGGCCTGCACATCCGCGAGAGTTTTCAGACTCATCCATTCTTTGGATCCATCGATTGCGTATTGCATCCAGGCCCTGCTTTGATTGCTTCTGGTTCTTCTTGCATCGCTGAGGCAGCATGGCGACCACCAACAAGATAAAATACACAGCAGTAAGGACAAATACTGCGATCATAGAAGTGGGGCTTTCTTCGAGGTTTTCCCATGTAAGGCTTCGAAACACTTCTTCTTCTAATGTGTTGACTTGCGGAACGTAATCTTCAGTCTTCACTGAGAAGACTGCAAAGCGGGAACAGAGACAGACCATTGTGTTTTCTGTGGAGTTCCAGAAATCGTAGGTGCAGTTAGCACCATTCCATTCTCGCGCTACGCTGAACTCAGGGTCATCAAGAATTGAGTTTTCAACCAAAAATTGGCAATGTCTTTCCACGCCTTGCAGCTCGTCAACACTGGCAGCGTCACACATCCAACCGTCCGCTCCTGCAGCTGCCCGTGAAGTGCCGCGAACAAACAAGAGCGTGTCGTGAGGGATCATCAATTTGATGGGCTCATCCAGCGCTGAAACTTCGAGTGCAGTTCCATCACAGATCGAAAGATATGTTCTGATCGAGGTTCTGACTTTAATAATGAAGTCATCGACAGACTATCTAAGTACTACGGGATGAAATGGCAATATGTTACTGCCTATAACCCGAGAGCGAATGGCAAGATCGAGCGGGTACATAGACCCCTCAAAGCCTCGCTTAAGATGTACTGTATGAAGAAGGAGAATCCTCTGTGTGTCATCGTCTGTCTGAAGCTCCTGACGTCTGTGTGCCGCTTCCAGTCGACGGCGATTGGAGCCAGAGAAAGCTGTGCACAGGGGGTTCGAATCAAGCACACCAATGAACGTAGAGGTAAGAGCCCCAATTTGATCAACGTCTCTGTTGAACTCTGCCGGAACCAGCCACCTGTCTTGCCCTTGCGAGACCAAGCTATTCAATCACAGATAACAATTGGCCCCACCTTCTGATTTAATAGTGAAAAAGAAACATAACAGCATCAATTCTCAAAAACATAACATTATAGATTTCCATGCACTAACCATCACCTTGCAATAATACAGAAAACCTGTTGAAAGGAATTGCAGCGTTCAAAGAAATAGAAAAATACTTGAAAAATGTGTGGCTGTATAAAAACAAATAATTCAGAGCAAGGTATTTACTCTTCAGGGCTCTGATTCCCGTTCGATGGTGAAACGGGTACTTCGAAGGAGAACTCTTGAACGGCTCCATAACGGTCTTGAATTGAAGCCACCACCTCAAAAAGAACATATTATGACATAAGATAGTGATGGGAATAGAGACAAATAGGCATACACAAATAAAATATGTGAACATATAGGTATGTACATTGAAAGATAGATAGGTATGGGACAATAGAGTACAGAGAGATACTTATAATTCTTAGGGTATAAAGTTGTCCGACTTAACGGTTATATAGATTAATAGATCGACAGAATTGCACGCTCACACTGTGCTTTTAAACGTTGGTATGAGTGAAGTCGGGTTTAGAGCATGAGTACCTTTCTAGTTGTGGCTCCAACTTCCGAGGCGGGCAGACGGAACCCAAACAACGAGCCAAAGCTCTGGTACTGCGCAAGCGGGTGGCGCTCTGTCTGTTTGAAGCATGCTTTTGAGCTTGCCCTTTCTGTTGCTTTGCCGCTTTGATTCGGTGCTCCGTTGCAACCCGGGATTTCCTCAGGCTCAAGTTCGAAGCGATACCTGACGCAGAAGGAAGGAAATGAAAGGCTGTAAAACGTGTGTGTGTGTGTGTGTGCCTGTGTGTGTTATCATAGAGGGGGGGGGGGGATGAGAGAAGGAGGGCGCTCAGGTGCGCGTGACCATAGTGATAGAAAACAGCCTAATTACATAGAGAAAGAGCTTACTTGAGAGGAAAATGATCTGGCAAGTCAGTCCAATCAAAGCAACTGAAGGTAAACTGCGTTTCAAATCTGAAAAAGAAAAAATGAAAGAGCATAAAGCTGAGCAGAGATTGCACGGAGCTCATTTGCAAAATAATCGTGACAGCTAAGGGACGAACAAAATCTGCGTTTGCTTTTCTTTCCAGAAAGAAAACTTGGTCTTCATGTTCATATCAAGGGGCCAGTGCTTACGCTGTGCCATGATCGGGGGAGAACTGGCATATGCCGGAGGAAGGCGGAGCATTGACAGTCATCGAGGCAAGTGCAGACGCGGATTTTGAGTTGGCAGTGTTGGTTGCGGTAACTTTAAACACGTACCGAACGCCTGTGAACAGAACGAGGGTGAAATTATAAAGCGATTGGCTGAAGGAGTCTGATGCAATAGCATTACCTGGTGTTAGTGTATTTTCCGTAATGAAAAAGAGCATGCTGGTAGCGCCAACGGGAAACGATGTTGTGTTAAGGAGATCCAGGCTGTTGCCTTCCACTTGCGTCCATTCCACGGTGGCTTCCTCGGAGGCCGTGACTTTTGCTCTGAACTTGAGCCGCCTGGAAGCGGGCCAAGCCTCCAAAACAGAACTATCTGCTTGTTCGTTGCCAGGAAGATCCAACGCAACCTCTGCACGCAGAAAGACAATCGGTGTTTGCTGGCTAAAGGTAATAGCAAACGAGCAATTTTTGATAGAATCCTGAAAGGCTTGTGGACGACAGGCATAAAAAAAAAAAAAAAAAACAAGTTACGTTGGTACCGACAAGCGGCAGTTCTCCTTCTTGGGGCGTAATATCAACAGACGTGCTTGCGGTTCGAGGGCCCTTGCTTACTTCAAGAGTAAAGGTATATACATAGGCTGGCTCGAGATGTATAGACTCAATGCTCAGCGTTTTGGCAACACCGGCGAGGCCGAGCTAAGGAACGGTGCTTTCGGGATTTGCAAAGCACTGTGAGAATGCAGCATCGGCAGCACCTGCTGGCAGCTTCCTACACGACCATGTAAACAGCATGGTATTGCTATTCTCACTTTGAGTTCCATCGCCGTCGGGATCATAGCTGGAGCTGCCATCCGCACCGACGGGAATCGAACTGGCGACAGGTCCCAGATGGTAGACCTTAACCACTGGGCTATCGCGATGCCATAATAATAGTGCTTCTCAGTAATAATATATAATAATAATAATAATAATAATAATAATAATAATAATAATAATAATAATAATAATAATAATAATAATAATAATAATAATAATAATAATAATAATAATAGTGCTTCTCTGTCAATGGCTGATGCAAATCTGCACATGCGCCTCCATCGTCTCACCCGTGAGGGGAGTACGAAGAATTGACGATAGGCTCTAATGACACCCCCGCAAGGGCAGTTCCAACACTTCCAGACGGACCAGTACGCAATCGCTGTAAAGTTTGTGTGTTTTTGAAGGCGACCATCAAGAAAACCAAGGGGAGCGCCGCCAAAGGGGGAAATTATCATCACAAGCCTGGCTGTCGCTGCCCACCATGCTCAGTTATGAGGATTAAGGAACTAAAAGCAAATGCAGGGGGCGGAGCAAAAGTGAAAACACCGAAGAAGCCAGGGAAAGCTAGCCCAGTGCAGTCTGAGAGTGATGAAGAGTGAGTAGAGGAGTCGGTAGAGGAAAGTGAGAGCGAGGAAGAGGTAGTAGAGGAAAAACGTAAGAGGTTTCGTCGTGGCAAAGGAAAAGCCGAACGTGAGCAAAAGGGTGGTCGCAAGCGCGGCACTAAGCAGCCACAAAAGCGTGAGGAAAAGCAAAACCATGGGCAGGGCTGCCAATGCCCTGTTTCCAAGCCTCCGCAGGCGCCGCACGGAGAGGGGTGCATGTGCCCTAAGTGCGTGCCGCCAGAGCACGTGCCCGATCGGCCGCAAGACAAGGATGCTCATGATAAAGGGTGCTTGTGTTATGCGTGCCGCCCCAAGCATGGGGCAGGCTGTGTTTGCGACCTGTGTCTTGCTCATCCCCCTCCTCACCCCCAGGGATGCTATTGCACCGAATGCACTGAGCCACAGCAGCACAACCGCAACTCTATGCAGCTTGCAATTGCACCGCGATTTCGCTACCGGGGAGGGCTGCCCTGGCAGAAGCAATCAGCGGCAGATAGCGGGAATGCTCTCTCCGCGTTTCTCGCCACAACCAGCAATCAGGCAACTAACTTCATCAGCTACTTAGCGAACGGGGGTAAATGAAACTCTGCATCGTGATCAATTAAGGTTGCGGGTGGGGTGGACTGGTTTCACTGCCGCAATGGACGAAAATACATAGACTGAGTTAAGTTTTTCTTCTTTACTCTGCTCTGAATTTCACAATTTAGGTGTTTCCGCGCGAGAAAGCATGCTTAAATACTATATTTTGCCTTGTGCAGCACAGGACTGCTGCAGTAGATGCAGGTGGCAGTCGCGGGTGGGAGGAAGTGCTCTAAGTGCCACCAGCAGCGGGAATCATCTAGAGACTCGCTTTTTGCTTTCTTTTTCAGTTGTTATTTCATTATTTAGCTTTATCGCGTCACGCTGCCAGTAACATCAGATGTATTGTGAGCAGCACTGGGCTTATATTATTTAGGTGCAGGCAGCTGTCGGATGTGGCGGCTGGCTACAAGTGCCACCATAAGCGGAAATTATGTGGAAAATTTGATGTTTATTAGCTTAAAAGAGTTTTCATGTGTTTTTCTTTAGAATTCGTCTTGAAATAGCTATAGGATTACATATCATCATGATTTGACTATGTACTTGCACCGGTAGCAATTGCGTGCTAGAATAGTTTTTTTTGCTGCTATGTCATAATGCTAAGTTATATTGCGGTCTAAAACTTAATTTTTTGCAGTAAAAATAAATTATTTTACTTAAATATCAATTATTCTTAATATTTGAACATATCCGGACGATTGCTGCGCATTGCAGCAATCCTTACGACCTACGACCAACCGGCCCCTACTCCGTTGAACTGCGTCATCGTACTATTGTAACAATTTGGAGTCGCTAATAAAATACACGGGGTATGGAAACTTTCGTCGTTTCCTCGGAAATCTTCTGACAAGAAAGAGGTCGAGAGAAAGAAATATGTGGGAGGGGACAATTTTACTGATGTGTTTGCATGTGTTTTATGCTTTCCTTGAGCTGGTTTTGGGTACAGGGGTATGTGGACAGGTGTGGGCAATGCTTTTCTTGAACAGTAGGACTACTCATGAGCGGTTGTTGAGCAGTGCGTGGGTTGCTTTGACACAGAGGTTTTGGGATTTGACAGCTCACAGCTCAGGGGTGGGGAATGCGAGGTTTCATGTGGTGTGAGTGTGTGGCTGGTGTTTCTAGGTATGTGGATGTGGCTAGGGGACTATGAGACATGCTTTTTAGGGGGTGGTATGCGGTTCTCAGCTTGTTTGCGGTTGGTGCATGGGTTGTTGTAATGCAGACACAGTTTGGGGACACTCTCTCAGGAAACAAAGCAAAATGGTTGGGACACTATGCAGGAATACATAATTACGTTTGCTTGAGCAGGGGTTGATGTTTTGTGATGTTTTCGATGGGTTATGGAAGTGGGAAACTCGGGCGTCCTGTTGACTTGAGGTTGGGGGTAAGAGAACAGACTCAAAGACAAGAGGATTTTACGCAGGAGAGGACGTATTTGAGGATATAGAGGTTTGGAAACGCAGTGGACAGGTCGGTCGGAGGAAGGGGGACAGGGGGAACGATTTTTCGGAATGGGGAGGTAAGCAAGCGGGTTACCACTCAAGGGAATGGGAATAAGGGTGGGGGTCTACAGGGAGAACTTGAAAGAGGCTCGCAATTCCAAGGATAAGGGGGGTTTTCGAAGGGGGTAATAAGTCGACGCCATCATGGCGCAAAAAGAGGTATACAAGCCAGACGGATATAGCGGACAAAAAAGCGTCAGAGACACGCCAAGTCAAAGGGAGCACTTTTGGGGCTGTTTGCGGACTTTTTACCACATGAGGACTATTGCCTGTTTCGGCCATATCACGTATGAGTGTGGCTGAGATGAAAGGGACACGGTGTTGGGAAGCAGAAGTGCGTAAAGGAATGCAGGGGAACTTGAATTGACTGAGGTTTTGGGGAGAGGAGGATGCTGGGGACTTGAAAAGGGTTTAGGGAGGTAGAGAGAACTTGATCGGATCAAGAGAGGAATGTGAGAGGGGGGGTGTTGTAGTATATTGGAGGCAGAGCATGAGAACTTGTGCCATATTTTAGGAGCAGCATGGAGGACGAGAAGGCGAGGTTCTAATTTGCTTTTATGGCGGTTATGACGAAGGTAGAGGGGACATGGCAAGAAAAGCGGATACAGAAGGCATGGGCTTGCGTGAACGGGACGCCCCAACAAGTCAGGAGGGGAATTGACACTATGAAAACGAGAGGGGAGGAAGGTTGGATGGAATTTGTCGAACCTATACGGTTAAGGTGTTTCAAAGAAATGATGAGGCTAGAGGGACCGGACAGGGAGTGGGAGTTGGAGGTATTGCGAGGATGGGATCGGGAGCTGCGAGGGAAATGTGAGAAGTGGAGAGAGGAGACAAGCCGATTGGCAGCGGAGGTGAAGAAACGGGAAGATGTTCCGGGTTGGGTCGAAGATGCGCGGAAGGTTTTTTTTTTTTTTTTTTTTTTTTTTTTTTTTTTTTTTTTTTTTTTTTTTTTTTTTTTTTTTTTTTTTGATATTAAGTGTGTACTACACACACACACACACACGCACACACACACACACAGAAGATTGACATACGCATACCATATAGAACAAATTCTATATACACACACAAAAAAGCAACAAAAAAAACACAGACCACCTGTACACACACCGAATTCAAGAACGAACACGTACAATCCAAAAGAAAACAGGCCCCTACACACAAAACACACACACAACAAAAACAAAGAGAGAGAGAAAGAGAGAGAGAGAGAAAGAGAAAGAGAGAGAGAGAGAGAGAGAGAAATGGAGAGAGAGAAACGGAGAGATAGAGAAATGGAGAGAGAGAGAGAAATGGAGAGAGAGAAAGAACTGTGGGCTTGCATGCCACACCGAAGCAAGAACAAATGAATGAATATAGCAGAAGCGAAAGAGAAAAAGAGAGAGCGAGAGAGAGAGAAAGAGAGAGAGAGAGATGCCTATACACACGCAACCTAAAGAAGTAACTTATACAAAAGTCAAAGAAAACAGGCCCTCTACACACGCAGCTCAAGCACACACTTATACACACCGTGACAATTTACGAGCAAAATATGCCCTACAAAGAAACCCAAGAAACGAACTTGTTCGCACACACCGACACACACACACACACACACAAACCCAAGAAACATGCCTTGCTGTACTTACACGCGACCCAAAAGAAATTTGACCAACACACAAATTACACACACAAAACACAAACACACAACGAAAAAAAAACCTTACACACAAAACACAAAGACGCACACACACACACACACACAAAATCACACACACAAAATCACACACACACAATCACACACACACAATCACACACACACAATCACACACACACACGCACACACAAAATCACACACACACACAATCACACACAATCACACACACACACACACACACAAACCAAAGAAATCGTCCATGATCACACACACACAAATCACACACAAAAACAAAAGACAAAACCCTCCAACACCTACACACACAACCGGAAAGAAAACATGCCTCTTACACACCACGCAACCAAGAAAACAAACTTCTACACACAAGACACAGTCGGAGGGTGTACCTTGGCGAAAGACGATTTGTAAAGGATGCGACAAGGGGAGGGGGGGGGCCAAACCTCTTGATGAGGTTTTTGTCAACATCATTGCGCAACTCAATGTTGGCACCATTGCGCAACTCAATGTTGACACGATTGCGCAACTCAATGTTGGCACCATTGCGCAGCTCAATGTTGGCACCATTGAGCAACGCAACAGATTTCGGCCTCACCCCCCCCTCACCCCCCCCCCTCCTGTTGTATCGCTGTGCGTCCTTTTGCACAAGGTATAACCATGAATATAGGTGTAAGTGTTTTGTGTGCGTGTGTGTGTTTGTGATTTTGTGTGTAAAAGTTTTTTTGGAGTTATTTGTGTGTAGAGATTTTTTTTTTAAATTTTTTTTTAATACTTTGGGTTGCGTGTGTGTATTTGTCTGTGATTGCGTGTGTGTTTGCCCAAGATTTTTTTTTGAGGAGAGGGGGGGGGGGGGTTCGTTTGCGTGTTTTGTCTATGATTCGTGTGTGTGTATGTGTCTGTGTGTGGATGTGTTTGCACAGGATTCTTGGGGATTGTGTGTGTGTTTGTGTGTGTGTTTTTGTGATTTTCTGTGTGTAAAGGTTTGTTTTGGATTATTTGTGTGTATAGATTTTTTTTTCTTTTACTTTGGGTTGCGTGTGTGTATTTGTCTGTGATTGCGTGTGTGTTTGCCCAAGATTTTTTTGAGGAGGGGGCCGCATCGCTTATGGGCGTGGGCCGGTGGGAGAGAGAGAGGGCGGAGAGATTTCTTCGCCCCCTCCGAGCTTGGTCGTGTCTGTGCCTTTGGGCCCGGGGGGGGGGGGGGGTCTGGCAAAATCCCTCGTTTTCTTTTTCTGGCGCCCCGCCCTTCCCCCCCCCCCCCCCCCCCCCCCCCCCCCCCTCTCTCTCTGCCATCCCGCGCCTTGTAAAAAGAAAACCGCATTCGACAAAGCACCCTTTTTCGTAGGTGTTTGGTTGGGGTAAAATGGGGCTGGGCTTTTCTGGCTACACTTTCTTTTTGTTTTTTTCTTTCTTTTTTTTTCCTTTTCTGCTATCAGCGCAGCCCAAGATCCCAGCGCGAACGTGTCGCGAGCTGCCACAGCCAAAAAGTAAATAAATAAATAAATAAATAAAAAAGATCGGGCGGCTGAAGCCCAATCCCTGAAAGCACCCTACGGGAGTCGAACCCGTGACCAACTGTTTAAAAGACAATCACTCTGCCAAACTGAGTTAAGGGCGCCCTTGTGCTCAGGGATTAGTCTTTAAAGTTAAAGAAAACTATAAAGAAATAATTAGTTAAGCCCGGTTTTGCGCTTGGTAACGTTCGTCTGGGCTCTCCCAGCCCCTCCCTCTCCCTCCTCCATCCCCCGCTGACCTTCGTTCAGCTAAGATTGTTAAGATCAAGGCGCAATTTCTTTTTTGCCACAAGAAGAACTGGCCTCCCCCCCCCCCCCCCCTCCCCCCCGCGTCTAGGGGTGGGGGGCAGTTTTTGTTAGTCTTTTTCTTTGCGCAAGCGCTCAAGAGACTGGAAGGGAAAGCGCCGTAATTTTTTTTTATGTGATTGGCTCGTAAACCTTTCCCCCCCCCCCCCCCCCCCCAACACTTTCGCTCCGACCTGTCTGCGTCAGCGGCTATGGGCACGGCAACGTCCTGGCCGTCCGTGTGAACAGTGAGTCCGCCGCTGCGCCTCCCAAAATTACTCATTCATTTCTTCAAAAGCCAAACGTAATCCTCCAGTCCCAACTCCTTCTCGTCCTCTCGTACCTCGAATTTCTCCAACTCCCGCTTGCTCATTTACAGCGATACTTCCTAAAATAGGGATGGCAGATGTTGTGTCTCGTACCCCCTGCTGATTCCTCACCCTTCGTGGTGTTTCCGCTCTTCTTTCTCCTTTCCTGTCCTCCTCCTCCATCATTGCAGTCCCTCCGATATGTTCACTGAGTAATTATTCGTGATATATATCTTATTTTGTTCTCGGATTAAGTTAATAATCATTTTGATGGCGATCGGCTCCTCATCTGTGATTTTACAGGTTCGCAAGTTTTCCGTCTTAACTCCATAATATAAAGATATAACCGCATTTTTGAATTCCCGATCTGTCGCAGTTCTCACGAATTCAACATTTCTGATATTTTTAATATATTCAATGTTCTCGGCTTTAAGGTTCGCATCTAGCATCATAATCTGCTTACTTCGTTGAATTATTCTTTTGAATTTGCTGATATTGCGAACTAAGTTGTTTTGTCTTAGAAAGGTCCCCGCATAAAAATATTCCAGCAGTTGATGGGCTTCATCAATAATAACGATATCATATTTGTCCCTTTCGCTTCTGTATATTGAATCCAATTGAATGGCTAATTTATAATGTTTTAGCCCGATTGTCTTGGTTTTAATGTCATAATATACTTCAACACCAAGGGCTTTAAGGTCTTCCACGAATTTCTTCGCTAAGCTGATACGGCTTGATATCAATAATATTGAAAGCTTAGGTTCATACGGGTCTCGCTCTTGTTTGCTTATTTCGTTCAATAATGTTAATATAAGGATAAAGATCTCGGTTTTGCCCGTGCCTTTGGGTGATTTGATTGCTATAATGTCAGATTTCATTTGAAGGACATCGTTCTTAATGTGTTCAGCCTCAGACATAAAGATTGAAGTATCAATCATTTTAGGTTCAAAGCCCGCATCTTTGAATTCGGCTTTATCTGCTTCAATCAATGAATTGACATATTCGGGCCGTGAAGCTTCAATCAGGATATTTTTCATATTCTGCCGATTTGTCAGTCGCTCAGCCTCTTTGACTTCTTGATTGTCCAACCTTTCAAAAGTCTTGTTCTCTTTGCTACAACCGATATATACGGCTTTCGTGTCGCGGTGATAAATCAAGATATCTGTGCAGTCTCTGGTGTGCTCGCGATTACATAACAAACAAAATGAAGCTTTCAACCGTCTAAAATATAAGATCAGTTTGTTTATGTATTGATTTTTTGAATTCTTGAATTTGTTGTTCGCGAAGACTTCGGGCTTCTTGGCTTTGAATAAATATAAGATTTCATTGATTAGTTCATTTTCTTCTTCGTCTTCTTCATCATCCTCTTCCTCGGGTGTGTCTTCCTCGTGTTTGTCTTCCTTGGGCGGTTGTTTTTGCTCCTCGTGTATGTCTCGCACTTTTTCCTCATCGTGTCTGCCCTCGTGTCTGTCTGGTTGTTCCTCGGATATGTCAATTTGGGGAAGCTCGCCCGCGTAAATGATATAATCACGATATCCTTCAATACTCACGGCGATCGGTCTGAGTGTCATCGGATCAACGGGGATAAAAGGACGGTTTTCGCCGTGTTTGGTTGTGTATAACAAACGAAATGATTGACGAAGTCCCGCGGTTGAATAAACAGATTTATCAAATTTAAGCTTACATTCTTCAATTTTCTTCTTGATTTCTCGCGGGTCATTAAAGCTTTTTTCTTTGCTTATAGTGTGGAATGAAGTCTTTCGACTCTTGTTTGCGATTTTTACTTTTGCGAGTTTCCGATCAAGTTCAATTTCAAACATTTTGCGAGTTTCCGGATCAATTTGTTCATTTATGATTTTTAAGTGCTCGGCCTCAGTTTTGTCTTCTTCGTCGTTCATATCAAAATCAGCATATAAGAAAACTTGGCCGTTCAGGTTCTCATACATCTCGCACTGCTTTCCCTCTGTGTCTTGAAATAACATTTTGAATAAGCTCATCGGTCAGCGGGGTGTATGTTGTATCGGATAACGAAGTCGCGATTTTAATCATCTCAGCTTTATATATTGCGTATTATATATTCTTTAAAATAAAATAATTAATTATAAATTACAAATTCAAAGATAAACAAACATATTAAGACAGACAGCTCACAGCATCAAACGGGATAAGAAGGGGATATTTTAGCCAGTCAAGGGTTATTGGGTTGTTGTTGGGTTGTCAGTTTTTTGTCAGTGCTTTGTCTACTCGGCTCACTCGGCTCGGCTCTGTCTTATCTTTTTCATTTTGTCATCTGCTCGCCTCTCCAATCGGCTCCGTTTGTTCATTTGATATCAATTCACCTTTTACTTTTGCCTCTGCTCCAATCGGCTCCGTTTGTTCGTTTAATATCAATTCACCCGTCCCTTTTATCCTCTTTTCTTATTAGATCTAAATGGCCAGATAATTTGTCCCCTTTTTTTGGCTTATTTCGTTGTTCCTCGGGTATGTCCTCATTGGTTCATTTTGATTTTAAAAAGGATTATTTTCGTATTATTTAAGGATTATTTAAGGATTAATGGCATCGTGCAACTCTTGCCGTTAATTTGAGAATGTCCTCTTTGGCTTGTGGGTTGATGTTATATTTTTCAATGAGTTCGTTTATGAGTGCGATTTTTCGGTTGTATGTTGTCTTATAAGCTCCGTAAAGCTTGCGGGTCGTTGGCTTCATTCTCTGGGCGTATGATTTCCGCGGTCTCTTTGAAATTGCTCGCCTGAGTTCTGGGTCGGGGGGTTCAAATTGTCGCACATAAAGCCGATAATCGTTATATTTGGGCCGTCTCCGTGCTTGGATCCTTGTGTTGATACCTTGGGCTCTGTATTGTTGGCGTAATTCCCGCAGTCTTTGTGTTATGACTTGGGGGTCGGTTGTGTTGATAATCTCGATGTGGATGATTGGGTGCTCGGGGGTCATTGGTGCGGGTGTGTCGGTCATTTGTATGTCGTATATATTATAATAAATAAAAAATGTTTAAATATTAAATAATAAAATGTGGATGTGTGTAAAAGATTGCGAAGCTATCGCTTGCAAAGCATATGCCGAGAATTAAGCCTCATATTTCGAGAATTTATGAAAATCTTATCGCCCCTTGCGGGTTCATTGTGCTTGGTTCTGGATGTCGTAATGTTCAATTTAAGAAGAAAATCCATATGAAAAAATGCGAGATTTGTCAGAGAAATGTATAAGAGGGAGAGAGGAAAGGGGCGAAAATGTAAAGTTTTTGTTTCACAAACCTGTCGTTCTTGCAACGAGAGCATGGCCAAGTGAGCACTTGAGCACACAGCTAGAAGGTTTGTCGGTCCATTGTCCATGGTTCTGGACATATAGCAGGACTGATGATAAATTCATAAATAAAAATAGAAATCACGCCCCAAACCAGCAGATGTACAAACTGACACAATGTAATCTTACTCCAGGCAGGCGCGCATTGATTAGGAATGCCTGGATTGTATGCAGACCGGACAAGCCTCGAGCTGCCCGCCTGCCGGAAGAGCCCTGGCAACCACGCCGTTGTCACACGTCGCAGGTTCGCACGTGATTTTAGGAGTAACGTAACTGCACAAAAAACAAGAAGCAAATGATTGAAATCAAATAAACTGTTCCCATGATTAGACGAAAGCGTGAGTTCTAAGACAAATAAATCGTGAGAGTATGACTGCCTGACAAAAATGTGGTAAAGGTGAAAACGTTCATGAAGGCAAGCAAAAGAGGTTTATCATTCACTAACACCACGGCATTTAATCACACGCAAACAGATACAGACTCAGACGACACAGAATACTATTTAAGAGGATTGCGCCAAGCGAATGAAATGAGTTTCCATACTTTAAAAGCCTCGTGCGCACATTGCTTTAAATATTCGGATTGCATTTCCTTTCTTTACACTGTTAGCTTTCTAAGGAGCTATCGCTTGGGCACTGACTTAGAAGACAAATGTAAAAACAATTTAGGTGTTTGTCTTGTCATGACCTTGATGTTTGTCCGGTCACTGCCTGAACGCACTTGCCTGCAGTAGATGCGGCTGCTACATACCTGAACCAGGCACAAAAGCGTTACTATATACCTTAATTCATTTGCGTACACTTAAATATACACAATTTTTATGTTCACCTTTTAAGAGGTTTATAATTATTATTATTAATCATCATCATCATTATTATTATTATTATTATTATTATTATTATTATTATTATTATTATTATTATTATTATTTGGACACCGTGATAGCCCAGTGGTCAAGTTCTACCATCTGGGCCCTGTCGCCAGTTCGATTCCCGTCGGTGCCACCAGTATTTTCATTGAACATACCGGTCTATTTCTGGACCAGTATTTTCATTGAACATACCGGCCCGTCTGGAAGTGTTGGAACTGCCCTTGCGGGGGTGTCATTAGAGCTTATCGTCAATTCTTCGTACTCCCCTCACGGGTGAGACGATGGAGGCGCATGTGCAGAAATGCATCAGCCATTGACAGAGAAGCAACTATTATTATTATTATTATTATTATTATTATTATCATCATCATCATCATTATTATTATTATTATTATTATTATTATTATTATTATTATTATTATTATTGGGATCAAAGGGGTATTTACATTCCGCGATCTAGGGGTGGTGACGGGTTTCGAGGCGTCCCAGATACTTACCACAAAACGTCCTCATGCGCTGGCAAACCGCATGAAATGTCTGCTACCCCCTGTGAGTACCTCCATGCGGGACCTACCCAGTCTCGTGGAGCTCTCACGCGGGGAAGATCAATCATTTGTAGTTGATTTCCTGCAAGGTACCCGACACTGTGCGGGTAGTAGGGACTTCCTTTTGGGGCCTTCTATGCAGGATGGTTAGAGTCACTCTTCCCTCCCCAACATACTCACTGTAGTCCCTGTTGGGTCGAGGGATGGAGGCGCATGGCCCTCGGGCTCAGCCATGACAGATCAATATATATATATATATACATATATATATTTATTATTATTATTATTATTATTATTATTATTGGACACCGTGATAGCCCAGTGGTCAAGTTCTACCATCTGGGCCCTGTCGCCAGTTCGATTCCCGTCGGTGCCACCAGTATTTTCATTGAACATACCGGTCCGTCTGGACCAGTATTTTCATTGAACATACCGGTCCGTCTGGAAGTGTTGGAACTGCCTTTGCTGGGGTGTCATTAGAGCTTATCGTCAATTCTTCGTACTCCCCTCACGGGTGAGACGATGGAGGCGCATGTGCAGAAATGCATCAGCCATTGACAGAGAAGCACTATTATTATTATTATTATTATTATTATTATTATTATTATTATTAGTAGTAGTAGTAGTAGTAGAAGTATTATTATTATTATTATTATTATTATTATTATTATTATTATTTTTATTTTTATTACTATTATCATCATCATCATTATTATATCATCATCATCATCATCGCCTGATTCATCACCACCATGACTATTATTATTATTATTATTATTATTATTATTATTATTACGGAATAACCTCGGCTTAGTGCAGTCTTGCCCTCAGGAGCTCCATCGGTGGCCCCGATCATCAGGCGAGAGACTGACACGGGGGGGTGGAGGACCTCGAACAAGGGTATTGGAGGCTTATGTCCTTTGAGGATATGCCATTAGCTGCATCAGTACGCCTCAGATATAGTATTACTATTATTATTACTATTACTATTATTATTATTATTATTGTTATTATTATTATTGTTATTATTATTATTATTATTATTATTATTATTATTATTATTGCGCATGTGCAGAAATGCATCAGCCATTGACAGAGAAGCACTATTATTATTATTATTATTATTATTATTATTATTATTATTATTATTATTATTATTATTATTATTATTGGACACCGTGATAGCCCAGTGGTCAAGTTCTACCATCTGGGCCCTGTCGCCAGTTCGATTCCCGTCGGTGCCACCAGTATTTTCATTGAACATAAATATAATGCTTACCGAAGCTGGACCCGTAGTAGCATGCTTGGATACCTTCGCCAGAGGCGCTGGAGGCGCAGTCTCCCTCCAAAGAAGCTTCCTTTCCTGCAAAAACAGCCATATGAGTACGCAAAACAAAAAGAGAATGTTTGTTCCGCATTCAACACTACTGGGATCCTTCCAGGCTTCTTGCCAGCAGGATGATTAGCCCAGTACTTAGCTCCGTAATCAAAAAGTGGAAACTGCCCAATGCGAAAGGTAGTGGTCAGCTGCGGGATCGGAAACTTCCCGCCCTCGCGCTTATTGGGCACAACCCAAACCATATTTTCCCCGCTAAACTCTGCAGCGTGATCAACCATCCCTCCAGCCTGTGATGCAGGCGCCGTCCCATCCAGTAGCTTCGCGCGATGGGACATAGTCATTCGCCAGATTTTCCTACCCAGGCTGATAGAATACAGACCTGGGTTTGCTGCGATGATCTTGTAGTTTTCTGAGTCAGGATCTGTCGCCTCGTCAACTATCTCTCCAGCAAACTCCAGGCGAGGATTCTGATCACCGGCCCATCCGTTCAAACGGAGACTCTCTGTCCCAATGAGTGTCATCTCCTAGCTTACCGCCGTTGATTGGCTTCGCATACACCTTGAAAAAATCTGAACCTAACTCAGGGTCAGCGTCCCCCACCACTGTACGCAGATCCAATATCCCCCACTCCCACTTAGGCAGAGTAGTAGATCGCCTGGGCCTGCTGTTGCTGCAAAAATAGATATGTGTGAGTTGTTTCGCTATCAAACTACACTTGGTAATACCTGGATGGTAGTGACGATGTCGCCTGAGATGCGCTGCCATTATCGCCAGCAACGACCGCGCGCGCAGGGGAAATAGGTGGACTCCCAGCGGGATGGCCCCTGATATGCACAATCTTCGGAAGGGGTACAGCTTCAGGCCAAGCATGGTTTGCCGCAAAAACATGCGGCGCCAAGAGTGGATTAATGAATTCATTGATGAATTCATCTTTCAGTGCTCCCAGATGATCTTTCCAGTCTCGCTTTGTTGCTACTGGATCTACATCTGCCTCAAGGCAGAAGACAAGGTCAAAAGACCGCTTGCCGTCTGCGCCTGGGGGGTTCTCCCTCACACATAGTATCGCACGCTCACCCAGGGTAAAGGAAATGTCAGGCCCTTTACCCTTCGTCAGCTAACGGCCAGGTCTGAGGTGCAGCAAACACATATTCAATTCAGAATACACAGCAAAGAAATACTACCCAACGCAGATGAATCTTTCCCCTCCTGCCCACAGGGTCGTCACGTAGCAATCCAAGGACTAAGGTACAGCAAACAACAATTATTTTTAGATTTATTCGAGCTTTTACCGTTAGGTGGAGCCCAAGGTCGCTTCAGTACTGCTGACTCAGCAGGGCGAAGTAATCCAAAGCGGAAGTAGTCGGATTCATGTACGCCAAGACAGTCCTATCACAGCACCTAATATAATACAGATACAGAATCGCATGTGCATACCCCATCATAATTTCTTCTTTATCCTCTTGCTTAGCCTTGGGCGGAAATTTACAGTAAAAACGCTTAGTATTTGGCACTTTCCAGTGCAACAAGGAATCAAGCAACACCCCCGATTCGCTAATGTAGGGTAGCTCGCGACCAAACATGCCACTCCGCGTTCCAGCCTTCTTGTCCTTGCTGTTCTTTTCAGCCTCGCTGCCCTTGGGGCTCTTGGTTGCATTCGCAGCCTTGCTGTCAGTCTGGATCGCGTTCTTGTCATCTTGATCTAGTGCATTCTCCTCCATCGGGTTCTCGCCGTCACCTCCCGCACCCTCGCCCACCGGCAGAACTCTTTCCTGCTCAAGTAAACCCGGCCCTAGCAGCGGCTGACACGTTCTTGATTCCCTGCAGTGTCTGGAGCAACTCCTTCCGGTCCTCCTCAGTTTGCTCCTTTTCTTCCTGTCGGCTAACGATACATCCATCAAATTTTGCGCATGTGACTCACATTAGCAATATTACCTTAGGTCGCCCCCGTCCATGTTGCCCTGCGCCTCCATCGCGTCCCTTTCAACACATAAATATATAAAATAGAAAGAAGCAGAAAGAAAAATAGCAGCGTTAAGTATATGTACAGCTCCACACGAAACAGAAAAAATTGCAGCGTTTATGTATAGCTCACATCAACGCAACCAGAAAAGAAAATAGCGACACTTAGATATAGCTGACATCAACAAAACCAAGAAAAAAATAACATCATTTAGGTAATAAATAGCTCACATCAACTCGACAAGGGGAAAAAAAATGACAGCACTTACATATAGCTCACATCAACGCAACCAGGAAAAAAAATGACAGCATTTAGATGTAGCTTACATCACCAAACCCAGGAAAAAATTTGAAAGTCCAAAACCACACGAAAAATAAACAAAAAATAA
>WBZZ01004529.1:32500-42500 GCA_019918135.1 Paulinella micropora
GTTCCCGAACCAAGAAAGCGAAGAAAAGCAATTTTTCTGGATTGCGCAAGGGACGGCTACCGGAGCTTTGCAGAGAGCTGGGGCTTTCCCCGGATGGCACCGTAGCGGACTTGAGGAAGAGGCTCGAGGATCACATGGCGGAAGCGCCTGACAGCGTGCCATCTTCCAGCGCAGCGGCCAAAAAACTCGCCAGCCAGCGTTCCCGAACCAAGAAAGCGAAGAAAAGCAATTTTTCTGGATTGCGCAAGGGACGGCTACCGGAGCTTTGCAGAGAGCTGGGGCTTTCCCCGGATGGCACCGTAGCGGACTTGAGGAAGAGGCTCGAGGATCACATGGCGGAAGCGCCCGACAGCGTGCCATCTTCCAGCGCAGCGGCCAGCAGTCAAGCTGCTAAGAAGGGCGGACGGAAGGGCGCAAAGAAGGGAGCAAAGAAGGGCGCGGACAAGCAGTCTGCTTCACAATCTTCATCTTCTCAGCGCGCGGTAGAGTCAAAGAGGCAACAGCGCGCTGCAGCGAAAGGCGTCAACTACGAGGAAAGTGATGCAGAGGAAGATGGTGGCAGCGATTACGAAGATCCCACCCCACGCTGGCACTGCACCCGCTGCAATCATCCTAATCCATGGGCCCCGGGCGACAGCGAGTTCGCAGGATGTGTATTTTGCGATGCCTTCGCTGCTGAAGAGGAATCATCCGAAGGGTCGGACGACATGTCAGACTGATTCGCCTGAGTTTTTCCCTGCGCATGGTGACTCTCTTTCTCGCTAGCTGCCTGCGCGCGGCAACAACATCGTTTCAGACTGCTATTCTTCCTCCTTCCTTCCCTCCCCCCACCTCCCCTCCTCCCCCTCTCCTCTTACTGCTTCCTACCCCCCCCCCCCCCCTGCCGACTCCACTCTATCTGCATGTACAGGATGTGTTTTTGAGGCTGAAGTGTGGCTGGCAGGTGCCATCAGAGGCTAGAAAAAGCTAATAAGTAACAAGAAAAGCTAGATTTAATGTAAGAATCATCATATCTACTTATATTTCATTCGGTGTCTCTGCAGGCTTAGCGGATGTGCATGTAGCATGCATGGATTGCACTATACCGGTGCAGCTATCCGCTATGTGGCTGGCAGGTGCCACCAGAGGCCAGAAAAAGCTAATAAGTAACAAGAAAAGCTAGATTTAATGTAAAAATCATCATATCTACTTAGATTTCATTCAGTGTCTCTGCAGACTTAGCGGATGTGCATGTAGCATGCATGGATTGCACAATACATACCGGTGCAGCCGCAGTATCCGCTATGCGTCATGTAGGCATCACCCCCCGGATAGCCGGTAAAAAATACACTTTTTTGTGTCAGGTGCACCTAGTTTCTTCCCATTATTTCAATATCGTTTGGCCGGATTTGACCTAATGCCATTTTAACCTTGGTCTGTTGCCGCTTTCTTTTGTGCGGTTTCACTGAGCTAATATAACGAGACATCATTCTCCTTTGGGGATTTGTGTTTGGTTGTATTACCGATTTTTTAACGAGCTATCTTCTGGGATTTTAACATTGGAGTCACCAGCACACGGCTGATTTCTTTTCTGGCTTGTCCTTTGACGGCAGAAGGAAAATTTGGGCTGACCTATCTCCATTGAGTAGGCAGACTCAAACAAGAAATACTCCAACACATCCCCACACAAGCTCTTTTGCAAAACAATACGTCTAGGCGTTTGTGAGTAGGTGTCCCAGTACCCTCTCCACAGCCTTTCTCCCTGTTCTCCCTTGAGGCAGATAGCAAACATCTTTTCTGTTCTCCTCTCCCTTGAGGCAGAGACAGAGTAAGTCAACAGAAGTACGAACAAACACTCACAGTGACAAACAAACTTGAAGGACACAAGCCTAGTACTCTCCCTCTCAAGTCTGTGCACTTAGTTGCCTCTCAAGTCACACACATCAGAGTATTTTTGCAAATCTCTGACTGTTTTTCGAAAGTAGGTCTGAACACCTATCAGACGACAAGTCGACTTCTCAAGGAGTGCTTCTCAAGCCTCTTTGACACTATCTGTACGTAGGTCCTAGTACATCATAACATATACAACAACAAAAAGAGCAAAAGAGAAGAGGAGTGGAGAAGGAGATTAAATTTTCAGAGAAAGTCGTACAGACTACTTCTTTCTCACAAAAAAAAAAAAAAAAAAAAAAAAAAAAAAAAAAAAAAAAAACACACACACACACACATAAGACATAGAGGTGAGACACTCTCTCTCTATAGTATCTTTTCATCTTTTCTCTCTATTCGTTCCCCAGAGACGAACAGAGCAAATACGGGGTAGAATCAGCTCTGTCCCACTCATATTCCCCCAGCGACCATGTCTGAAGAATGGACTGAGGATGACGGAGGGGCGAGTGCTCAAACCCCAGAAGATGTAAATACGCTCGTTGGCCCTCTAGGGGACGAAACGGATTTGGCAGTGCCTTCCTTTGACACAGGAGGAGCAGACAATCCAACGGACCAGGTCCAAGATGAGGGAGCGATGATGACGGAGGAGGAGAAGGAGAAGAAGGAGGAGGAAGATCAGTGGGTGGCCGAATACGCCAAACTAACTAAGAAGGAGTTTGAGAAGAAAATAGGAGAGCAGCAGGCCTGTAAATGGCTATATATTCCCCCAGAGATTCGATGGGGAGATCCCTTGAGAAAGGAGGATATCTGTTACCCCATCCCGAGTCAAGCTCTGCCTCTTGCAGCATTCCTCAGAGACGACGGTGCACAGTTACAGGTGCAACATGTCTCATATGGGGACCAAATGCCTTTACTGGAGCTACTCAACCTCATTTGTGGAGTGTTTGAGTGTGCTATACTCTATGAGTACCAGTCTGCGAAAAGTGTGCTGCCATGGAGGACCAGAGCACTGGTCAGGTTGCTTGATCCTGGTCAGGACATCGAAGGAATAAAGAAGGGAGAAAGAGAGTTTAAAGGCAAGAACCTGCGAGGGCAGCTTAATGTCATGGATGTGCCTTTGAAACTTATCGAGGCCAAGTTAATTGACTTTGGCAAACTCACCCAGTCCTGCAGGAAATAAAAGGGGAAGTCGGAGGGGTGACGAAGCTGAAAAAGCTGCATGCGGCCTTTCAAAAGGACGATGCATGGAAGATGTGGGCTCAGAAGAAGGATCATACGATCTTGGAGCCGAAGCAGGCACTCCCTGCTACTAACAAAGCAACAGAGAAGGAGATGGCGGAGAAAACTCTGCTTCTTCGGAAGGCAGCCGAGCTCATGTCATTCTTTCATCATGCTCGAGACCTGCACATCAGGGATATAGCAACAGAAAAAGAAAGGAAGGAGTTGGAGGCACAAATTGCATTGGCTAGGGCGACGGCAACAAGGCAGGCACTTTCCTCTGGAACTTTTCTGTCTCCCCCTAGTTTCGCCTCGCCAACCCATGCAGCCCCTCCCGCCTCTACGACTGGCTCAGCGCCTACCACTGTCATTGTCAACAATAACGACAAGAAGGACAGACAGGCTATCATGCAGGCCTTCCAAAAATATACCAAGTCCGATCCAACTGCTCTTACGCTGTATGCAGAGACAGCGAGTCAGAAGGATACGGATGCTGCCTTCGTGACAAGCTCCGAATGATAGATGCTTTTATGAAGCAGCATCCAACGGACGAAACACAAGAGTATGAGGCGTTGTCCACCTTGTTAGACCCATCAATCCTTACACAAGGGTTTGATGTAGCGGCATACAAAACGTTGCGAGCGGGAGTGGTGTCGGCTAGAAAGACCACCACAGACCTGCAATGCACGGTGCCAGTTGCAGTCCTCTTGCAATATTTTAAAACTCATGGGTATCAGCACCTGTGCACTGGTACTTTGATTGGGTTCGAAATTTTTCAAGAGGTGAACACAGGGTTAGGCGATAGCACGAGGTTGGCGGCGATCCTCACGGAGGTCAGCGCCAAGTACGGGCTCTTTTATAGCCGGAAGTCCATCATTCTGTATTTCTTGAGCGCTTTGTGTGCCAGACACCCGAGCAAGCTCGCACGGCTCATACAATCATGTCCGTCCTTCAAGGCGGTGAAGAAGGGGGACTTTTTGGAAACCAATATATACGAGAAGACTGTTGCGGCTACTCAGCCGGACGACCTGTTCAAGGAGGTGCTCGACGCGTGTTCCGAATCGGACACTGCCACTGAGTCACTCTCCAGTACCACGACACAGGGGGTTGTAGGTGCCCAAGCAGCACATGGAACTCGGGTGGCAGGTCTGAAGAGAGGGAGAGATGAGAAAGTACCTTGTTACCGCTATTTCTCATACATGACGTGCAAGAAGGAGCAAGAGCTTGGCTTAGGCAACTGCCCATACAGCCATGACTCTGATGATGTGAGGATGCGAAATACCTTCTTGCGAGAGCTCAAAGGCAGCAGAAGGGGCACATACTTCATGTACAAGAAGGAGTTGGAGGAGAGGAAGTGGAGTGCAAATATGGTCGACGATGCGGAGTTCCGCGGGGCCATCATTTCCTTCCTTGAGAAGATGCAGAAGAAGGAGGCGAAAGAACAACAACAGGGCCGACCTATGGTGCCGACAAGAGGAGGAGGAATGAGAGGATCGTCTCGAGGGTCCCGAGGAACGCAAAGAGGAGGAGGAAGGGGAGGTCGAGGCCACACGGGCTATCGTCCAAGTGGAGGCTGGACCCCAACGAGGACCCCAACGCGCCCTCCCAGAGGAAGCGAATACTGGAATAGCTCTAGCTCCAGTTCCAGCTCCAACTATCCCCAGCATGCATATGCCGCTGCGAGTGGGGACCAACAAGACGCTGGCACCGACCCAGGTGAGCGTATTGAAGTCTTAGAATGACGGGAGGAGAAGAGGGAGAAGGGGACAAAACACTGTTCTTTTTAATCCGACAGTCACGGTTATGCCTGATGTTGTTGAACAGAATACGATCAGTCCCGTACCTCCTAGACGTGAAGTTGAAGGCACACAGCCTCAAAAGCCTCAAGGTAAGCATTTGCTAGTCCATCCTTCGAGAGCTAATATGATAAATGAAGCAAATAGGAAGGCGAAGAAGGCGATGGAGGAGAGGAAACCGAAACCGAATGCTGGGCCTTCGCCTGCAAAGAAACAGCGGGTCGTTTCGCCGCCGACGGACTCAATAGTCTCTACTGTAGACACATGTACACTCAGTGTACCAGACTCTGTCTCACAGACACCCGAGATACCGGAAGACCCGGATACTCGAGAGGCTAAGCTAGAGAGGAAGGAGGAGGAACGAAAAGAGGACAAGGAACTTGAGCTTAGACTCAAAACCTTAGAACAAAAAATTCATGTGCTAGCGGCTAGTTTACACAGACCGGACGCGCTATGCTACACTGACCTCTTTTGTGAAACTTTACAAACCACATTGAAAGTTGGTAATGATACGATGGCGAATATTAATATTGTCGGCCGGAAGTTTTTAAACGGTCACCGGGCATGGGTGGACAAAAACACTAGAAAAACAAAGGGGACCCTAAAAGGGGTAGGCAGCCGTACAGAAATTACTGGCATCGTCACATTAATTTTTAAATTGACATCCAGTCGAGTATATCGTGCGGACCTCTATGTTGTCTCCGATTACCACGGTTCAATCCTGCTGTCGTATGACCAATTGGCTACGATGGGGGCTGTGATCGATTGCGCCGCACGGCGGGTAATTTATGGAGTGAAGAGAGGAGAGGAGGAGGATATTAATCCAATGACGGCTACTGACTCCTACGAGGCTTTTGAGCTGAGTCTAGCAACGGATATAAAAAAGTTGGCCTTCGTACATGAGGTAACTGAAGCCTATGTGCACCCCTATGTCACAGTGCCGGACGAACTGTCCTGGACCGACAATTGGGAGACGGAGATGCAGGCGTATACGGTTACGATTCCCGCATGGGACAAAAAGTCTATTGATGACTTAGTCGTAGCGCGTAATGAGGAGATAATATGTGTTGCGAAACAGTGCCCGTCGTTGGCCGGATTCGCAGAAGGTGGCGGTGCAGATGTCCATATTACTAATCGCTACTGTTACCACGCGAAGGTGTCAGATGAGAAGAGAGAGGCGTTCGTGCCAAGGAGGAAGGGGCGTATCCCCGATACTCCAGCGGATGACATTAAAACTTTTATCACTAACTTTTGGGGTGACGTGCCCACCTGGCCGCGCTCATTAACGGAAGTGAAAAGGTGTTTACGGACTCTGTTTGAGAGCAACAAGCCGTACTCTGTCATTCTGCCATACAATGAGAAGGCGATATGGGCACAGGAGATAAGGGACCGGCTTATTGATCATCCTATACCGGTGCCCTCCCGCAAGCAACAATTAGTGGTGGCTTGTCGACTCGGGTCTCGTGAGCAGAGCAGTGCTTACAAGCAGAAGCTCAGAGCCCAGGACAAGTTGAAACTAATACCTCAAGCCTTCACATGCTTTGATAGTTTTTACACCCGTAAGGCTCCGATACAATACGCGAACCTTATTGATATGCTTGTCGGAATTGGCCATGATGATGAGCCGGACACAGTCACGTATGAAAGAACGGGACTAGAAGATTTGTCGGAGGAGGATATGAGTTTGGAGGAGGACTTAGCGCCCCTCAAGGAGAATAACAAGATGTCGGAGGAAGATTTCCAAGCGGTGGCGCGGAAAATCCTAGAAGGAGTGGGCACGGAGAGAGAAAAAGAGCTTCTCAAAGCTAAGATGGAGGTGTATAGAGAAATTTTCGACCCTCCTCGGGCAGGTGGTGTAAAGTCTGAGGATTTCACTGCAGTCATTTACAAGATACCGGGTGCGGAGCCATCTCCGGCACCACGGAGGGCAAATTTGAGCATACATGAGGCGAAGATAGCGGAGGAGAATGTAAGGCAGTTGCTCAATGAGGACTTTATTGAGAGATCTACATCTCCAATTGTCTCTCAACCGAAAATCGTCCCTAAGCCAGGAGGAGAATGGCGTTTGACGATCAATTATGCCCGTGTGAATAAGGTGCTAGAGGAAGAGAGAAGTCCTCTGCCGACCTTAGAAGAGGGCAGAAGAGTGCTGCGGAATGCTAAATTCTATTCGGTCATCGACCTTAAGAACGGCTTCTGGCAGATACCACTGGACGAGAAATCCAGATGGCTGACTGCATTCGTTGGTATGGAAATATACCAGTGGAAGGTGCTTCCGATGGGACTTAAACAGGCCCCGGGACTCTTTCAGAAGGCGATGCAGAAGATGCTGAGCGGTCAATATGACGACCAGTCGGCGGATGGTTTTATGAGAAGGAGAGGACAGAAGGCGGGAGAATATGCATTTTGCTACATCGATGACATCATCGTATACTCTAACACAATGGAGGAGCATATCGATCATTTGTCAGACGTCTTCAGGCGCATCGGCGCTTTTGGCCTGAAATGCAACTTAAAGAAATGTCAACTCGCCAAGACAAGTGTGGTGTATTTGGGTTACGAGATTTCTCATAATAGAGTCTCGATATCGCGCGAAAAGAGAGAGGAGATCGTGAGTAGACAGTTGCCAAGGAATCGCACGGAGTTACACTCTTTTCTTGCGATGGCACAGTACTACAGCCAGTTCATACCCGATTGGGGTGCAACTCGAGCTAAGTTGGAGAAGATGATTGATTTCGGAGACTTTGAGAAGTGATGAGGAGGCTTTGCAGGCGTTTAATACGCTCAAAGATCTCATTTATAAAGATCCCAAGGACGGCGGATTAGTACTTATGATGCCCGACTTGACGAAGCCGTTCGTAGTCGACACAGATGCATCTAAGTTCGCGATCGGTGCGGTGCTGCAACAAGAAGATGAGGAGAAAAGGTTGCGCCCGATCATGTTTATTAGTAGAAAGCTGTGTGCGGCGGAGCAAAATTACTGCACGCGACAGAGAGAGGCGTTGGCAGTAGTATGGGCTCTCAAGAGGCTCAGAGAATACCTATGGGGAGGACCTCTATTCACGGTTAGGACCGATCATCATAACCTTCTTTGGTTGATGAATCATGAACAAACCGGCCGTTTGGCGCGGTGGCAAGCTTTCTTGTCATGTTTCAATTTCACGATGGTCTACTTACCGGGAAAGCGAAACGTAGTTGCTGATAGCCTTTCCAGGCTAGAGTTTCAGTCGTCGGCTCTCGTATCATCAGTGGAGATGATAGATCTGTCCACGGACAAGGTGTACGAGGTAAGCCACATAGAGACGATGCAGATGGCAAGAGGCGTTCGTTATGACCGCACGGGTCTACGATATAGTCCTCAAGGCCCGGATCATGGCATATGCTGTGAGGCACATGTTCTCGAAGACGCTGAGTGGTCTTATGAGGCATATGAGAACGCGAAGGCGAATATAAAAGAGGAGGAGGAGACGACTGAGGTCTGTACTGAACCTCCGCAGGAAAATCGAAGCGAGCTTGATGAAGACCCAGAAAGGGTAGGAGTAAGGTTGGAGGACGGTACTGTCCATATCGCCTCGCCTACCGCATGGAGGCAACAGCAGGCGACGGATCCGGAGTTCAAGGAGCTCATAACGTTATACAAGAGCCCTAATGAGCTTAAAAAGACTCCGCAGATCAAAGATCAGATGAAGGAGATGGCGTGGAGAGATGGGCTATTGTGGTACAAGGGCCAGCACGGCAAATTTGCATCACAGCCGGATAAATGGACTCTCTGGGTACCAGAGAAGTTGAGGCATTTTATACATGTCGCTGCCCATAACTGCCCCTTGCTGGCACATCCGGGTCGACAAAGAACCCATTGGTTCATAGCGAGGCGATTTTGGTGGAAGGGGATGAAGGAGGAGATAGACAGAGAAGTGGACGCATGCATCCCATGCAAGACCACAAAGACACCGCTGAAGGCGAATTTTGGCCTGATCGGTACATTCCCTTTACACAATCAGAGAGCCTGGGTGGAGGCAGCACCTTCATTTGCCTTTGCAATGAACTGTCTACCCTCATCGGCACTAGGAGGAGCCAGAAGCTCAGTCTCGCCATATCAATTGGTTTACGGCCGAGAGCCTAGTATCCCAACCTCGCTTCTGCACCCAAAGGATACTTGGGCAGATGAGGATGAGTTGTTCGGGATGAGACTAAGAGCGAAGATGGAGGCGGAGCAAATAGTTGCGGCGCACAGGGAGGCGGAGCACAGAAAGACTGATGCACAAGGAGTGCGACAAGCGCACTTAGATCAAGTCCGTTTCCAGGTTGGGGATATTGTACTCCTGTACCATCCTCAAGTACCCAAGGGGGTTAGCTCTAAGCTGTTTACCCACTGGAAAGGACCATACCAGATCATGGATCAGATGGGACCTCTGAACTATAAGATCAGGGGTAGAGGGAAGGTGCAAATCGTGAATGTTCGAAGGCTGATCAAATATGACCCCTTCTTACTTGAGGATGAATCCGTTGAGGAGGCGTTGAAACGGATGAAGGAGGATTTCAAAGAGGTACCGCCTATCAATAAGGAGGATACCTTAGAAGAGGAAAATACCTATCGGGCACCAGTCTCGGAGAAGGAGGAGACCGAGAAGGAGAGTAAGAAAGGCTCAAACCGCAAAAGCGCGGCGGGGACTCAGTCTAAAGCCCCCATAGTCCGCGGCGGTACGAAGGAGAAGTTCACGGAGGCGCAGATGACGAGAGCGCAAAACGATCTTATTTTTGACCAACCGAGGAAGGTGGCGAGGTCGACGCGAGCGGCGGATGTTCATGGAGGAGGAGGGGAGAAAGACACTAACCCAAACGCGGGTAATGTGGACATTCGCCATGCGCGGTGGAAGGAAGGCGAGGCGATAGCGACCATCAAGTGGGTCCAAGACGCTTTTTATCTGATGCGACCGGCAGAACCTCATGTTGCCGATGACACTCTCTCAGATCTTTATCTCATGCGAGCTGTGGCAGTCCCGCAGACTACGCGGGCAGCACGGACATCGAAGAGATCCTTAGCAGCAAAAACAATACAACCGGTACTCCATTTCTGGAAAAGCATGGACCCTGTTGAGGATCCAAAAGCTAGACAA
>WBZZ01004529.1:62500-72500 GCA_019918135.1 Paulinella micropora
GCCTCCCTGGTCTGCGCCTCCAACTCCTCCCACTCCTTCCAGATGGTGGCAACAAACCTTCCTAACTCCTCCTCCACCTCTTCTGGGACAGGGATAAACAAAACGCCGAGCATCGCCGCCATCTTTTCATCCTCCCCCTTCAGCCATTCCTCTTTGAAGAGCCTCATCTCCTCCTCTGCCTCCCGCAGTTCCCTGTGATAAAGCCCTCCTCGATTCAGCATGAGGGGCTGCCGGGCTTGCGCCTCATCGATAAACTTAAACAGTGCCTCACGAGAGCTCGCAAACGTTGGGCAATGCAGCAGGAAGTGACGTAACGACTCGTTAACCTCAGTGCCACACAAGGCGAAACAGCTTGAGCAGTCCGGCGAGCATGAGCCAAATTTGGATCGGTAGAGGCGAAGGCGATTGTTGCAGCTCAACAATCGCCTTCTGATAAGGTTGTGACTTCCCCCCTCCAGTGCCCGCCAACGTGGGAAAGCAGAGCGGGAAGACATCTGCCTAAGCAGCACCCTAAGCCCATCAGAGGGCTTAGCCTGCCGCTCCCAGCCAGCTACTTCCTGCCGGACAGACCATTGCTTTACCACCTCGTTCCAGTTCGCCAGAGCGGCCCGCCAGTCCTTATCATCTACCGTGCCATCTTCGTTCACGACCCGCTTGAGCGCATCCAAGCCCTCCCGCAGCCTGTGATCTGCTAAGATCAAATTTTCCGTATCTTCCTTCCATTTGCACCGACCCGTGTTGTAAAGCCTGCGTGTTAGCGCTGTGTTGCCCAGTAACTCGATGCGCCCTAGGAACCGAAGCCGGGCCGCCTTGGCAAGGATGCTAAAACTCGGCGTGCGGCCTAAACCCCTGGTGATGCAGCCGCTTGTGCGCGTACCAACACCCAAGATGACCCGCAGGGGCGCTACCAACGCGCCCTCCAGCTTACTCAGCTTGTTGGCGCCCGGCAGATCCCAAAAAGCCGATGCGTAAAGCAACTTTGCGCCAACCATTTGCTGCCAATTCATCAGCCGAAGACGCGCTGGAACTTCATGGGCAATCCAGAAGGGGTAGCAGGCAGCCGTTCCCGCTACAGTGATTTCCGCCGCCCGCTTCGCTTGCGGTTTATCGGAGAGGGTGTCCGTGAGCAGAACTCCCAGGTATTTGTAGTGGTCGGTGACGTTGAGAACCTTGCCCCGGAACCTCACGCATGGGGGCGACTTTTTTGACTTGGCGTGCCCGTATATCGGCATGACTTCCGTCTTGCCCGGTTTCAGGTTGATTTCAAGCCGATAGTCCTCCACGAATGTCGCCACGACATTTACAATCTGTTGAAGCTCCGTGACACTATGCGCAATTACCGCAACGTCGTCGGCGTAAAGCAGGGTCCGTATGTCTTCGATGCGGTTGAGGTCCTCGATCTCCAACTCTTTCGCGATTCGGACCGTTAGCTCATCCATGAAGACGTTGAACAGCGACGGTGACAACGGCGACCCTTGCTGAACTCCCATCTCTTCCAGCACTTCACCAGTGAGTTCGCCATCGACTAGCACTCGCGATGACGTTCTTCGGTAAAAACGCCGCAGAATGCGATAGAACTTGCCCTGTACCCCCATCTGGGTTAGCCTCTGAAACAACCCGGCCCGCCAAACCGTAGGGAATGCCTTTCTCAGATCCACGAACAAAACGAAAGAACGGAGGCCAGCTTGTTGTCTAAGGCGCAGACGCTCCTTAAGGACAAAAATCTGGTCCCCCGTACTACGTTTTGGCCGGAACCCACCCTGCTCTGGGCGAAGCCTGCCCGGCTGATCGATGAAAGCCGTAAGCCTCGCCGCCATAAGGGACAGATACATCTTACCCAGACAGCTCAGAATCGCGATGTCTCTCCAATTTTCCGGATCGGTTGGGTCGCCTCCTTTTGGGATGTTGACGATAATCGCTTTGCCCCAGTCGCTGGGGGTGTATTCGCACGATTTCAACCAGTTGAAGAAGCGCACCAGAAAGCTCACAATCCGCGTGCCTCCGTACTTGAGCATCTCGTTCTTGATCTTATCCGGTGAGCACGCTTTGTGATTCTGGAGATTTTCCTGGCAGAGCTCCACTTCCTTCTCGGTGTAATCACAGTCCAGCGGGCCCGTCTCAGTCCGGATCTCCTCGGCTTGCGCCATGGCCTCGAATTGGTCGCGCAGGTTGTCGTTATACTGGAAGGTTTCGCGGGCCTTCCGCTCGGGCTCAATCCGCGCTGCTTCCTCATCAGAACCGACTTCCTCTACACATGCATCCTCCAAAAACTGGTTTTCTTTGGGGACCACCATACGTCGGCGGTATTCTTCCCATTCTTGTAGTTTTCCCGGAGTGTGCATGCCAGAGTGCCATCGGGCTTCCGAACAGGAGCAGAAGCGTTCGACCGCCGAACCCCGCCCAAACGCTTTGACAGCTTCCAGTACGTGGCCATGGTAGCGCTCCTGAAGTTGGCAGCGGTGTCATTCTGGACCCGCTTCCACGCTTGCTCCTTCTTCTCCTTGCATAACCTTCTGACCGCCTTCCTCGCTTCTTTATATCTTTGCCAGGCCTCTCGGTTGGCCTCATTCCTTCGCCAGAGGCCGTATGCCTCTCTCCGTCGCGCAATCGCTTCCCTAAGACTCTCATCAAACCATGCATTAGTAAACCCTGGCCTAATCACCCGAACTCCCAAGACCTTCACGGCTGCGCCCGTGAAAGCTCGGACCACTAAGCTAGCGACCCTATCTACCTCCTGCTGAAGCTCATCCGGGTCCTCCACTGCTGATAGATCTGGGAGGCCATCTGGCAACAGCCCCGATATACCAGCTGCAAAGGTCTCGTCGTACTTCAACCTAAGCTTAGACAGCTCACTCTCCTTACCCTCAACTACCCTGCCTATCAAGCGCTCTGCCTTGAATGCTTTGTACCTCTTTACCTGCTTTTTGGGGGGTGGCTGTCCCCCCCAGACCAGTTCCGCCCACACAGCTTTGTGGTCGGTATCAAGGTCTACCTCGTCGACGCCGAAGCTTGCCTCCTCCGCCAGCTCGGAAGAGACGCAGATGTAATCCAGTAGATGCCTTCGTCCACCTACATTTTCCTGCCTAGACCACCAATATTTGTCCCCCCGTGGTTGCGAAAACCCACTGAGATTGCGCAACCCCGTGGCAACAAGCATCGCAGCCAGCAACTCACCATTCTCACTCCTAACCCCTCTACCCCTCCCATCTATCTCGCCAAAGAGGCCCACCACTCCCTCCTCCCGCGCTATTCTGGCGGGCCCCAGCTTAGCATTAGCATCACCAACCGTAACCACATGACCTTTGGTGGCGAAGTAGGAGACGGCCGCCTGCCACGCCTCATAGGCTGCAATAGATTCCTCTCGTTGATTTTCTTGGGGGAAGTAGCCGTTGCCGACGAACACATCCGACGCCGTCGCGCTCCCAGACGACAGCCTCACCCACAATTGCTGTGGGTGTGGAACAGGCGCCTGTACAATGGTAGCGCACGGTGCCAGATAGTTGGCCACCAACGTCAAGACTCCCCCCAAGAGACGCGAGCCCGCACCAGTTGCAGCCGCTTTGCCGAGGACTGCGAAGCTGTCGACTTGGAGCTTCTCCACCTTCTGCGACGATAGGTTGTGCTCCTGGACTCCGACGATCACCCAGCCTCGCTCCTTGTAGTGCTCCGGCCATTCCCCAAAGCCTGGGCTATCCGCACCCACTTTGCCTTGCCAATTATGTGAGGCCACCCTCAGTGGGAAGCCTTTCACAAATTGGGAATAACGAAGCTGATGCCGATGCCTGCGCTTCGGTTGAGCCCGCCTGGAGCCCTCCGCCACCCTCCACGGCCCATCCTGCACCCTCCGCCCCAGCTCCTCCAGCTCCCGCATCCCGCCCCACTCCGCCAAGGGAGATTCACCGCTTGAGGCTTCGCCCTGGGGCTCGTCGACTTCCACGTCGAGCACCCAGTAGCCAAACCCCTGCTTGCGAAGCTCCCTCTGCATCTCTACATACTGGGCACCCCCCCGTGCAGCCCGCTGCTTCTCTCTTTCCCGGAAAGTCCTACCCGTCGCAACGTGAACCTTTCCCGTGAAGAACTTACGCTCCCGCAGCAGCCGCACCATCTTCTCCGCCTCCTCACAAGACGCACATTTAATCCGCAAATGTCGCCCACTACCTCTGCCCGCGAATTCCACCTCGACTTCCCCGAGACCGAGAATTCGGAGCTCTCGCGCCATGACCACTGTCTGAGAGACATGCGATAGCCCCCATACTATGCAACATCTCTTATCCAGCTCATTTCGTACCTTCCTCCGCCACCTCCTCGGTGGCGGTACCGCTTGCCACACGCCGTGACCAGACCTTTCCGGACGTGACTTCTCTTCCGAGGTTGGGGAGGGTGATCGAGATGCAGCAGGATTGCTGGCTCTACGTGATTCAGGTTGCCCGTCAGGTACGCGAGCACTCGACCACCCCACCCCGGCCGAGTAGCCATCGCCACCCGCAGGCGCACTCCCACGGGGAACGTCTAAACCTGAAGGATTACCGCCTTGACCCATAGGGCCAGCACTAGCGGCCGCGCTCTTCGCATAAGAACCTGACATAAGTGGTATGGGACCCCGGTGCCGCATTGATCGAGTTGTAAACTCGATAAATGAGGACCCAGGTGGGGTTATTTAAAGCTCAACCCTTAAAAAGCATACGTGTACGTATGTATAGGAATACACACAAACACTCACCTGCATCCGTAACCAGGCACGAGGCAGACCCGCTGTGCATCATCGAGGTAGGTGTCGTGGCAAACCACCCTGCGTCCGATAAACGCTGCAAGTGAGTCATCTACCGAGAGCACAGAGTGACAGGCCCGTGCACGTGTACCCACCACCCCATAACCCTCCGCCAGAGCAACCCCATGGCATCCGCAGGATGAGCACGAAGAGTGCTGAGAGAGAGGGTGAGCCAGGAGCCCCGCTCCGGTCCGTCGTTACTTTGGTCATTTAGTCGTTTCAAGGCTTGTGGTAAGGTGTAGGGCCTCTCGCCTTCGTACAAACTCCGACCGACAGTAGTTTGGTTGACCATCCTTCGCGGTGACCCTCTGAACACAACCCCCTCCCCCAGTGCCCACCCCTTGTGATTCCAGAGGCCACCCCGAGCCAAGAGCCATGAGTATGATGAGCAACTCACATGAGTTACTCTCAGTAATTGGGACCCATCTCATAAATCAATGGAACGCTTATCGTGCGCCCCTCATAGGCTCAGCCCGCCCATGTGAAAGCTAGGCCTCGCCCAAAGCAAAGCAAAGCAAAGCAACAAAAAAAAAAAAAAAAAAAAAAAAAAAAAAAAAAAAAAAAAAAAAAAAAAAAAAAAAAAAAAAAAAAAAAAAAAAAAAAAAAAAGAAAAAAAAAGAGAGAGAGAGAGAGAGCGAGCGAGAGCGAGGCCGCCGTGGCTCGCCCGCAATCCAGCTGGGTGGACCTCGTCACAACCACTCATCGGCGTGAGCTCATAGCTGTGTGCGACATAGGTACAAGAGCAAGAGGAGAAACAGTGTGCCAGCGTGGATGTGTGGGTGAGGCAGTGCGGTGAGGCAAAGCAGCGATGCCAGTCGAATCCCTGGAGACGGAACCTAGCATCAAAAACATCGTATAAGTCTACCCCAGGCCTCCATCCACCGAGTGGTGAGCTCGATAAAAGAAGACCCGAGTGGGGTTATTTAAAGCTCAACCCTTAAAAAAGCATAAACATGTACGCCGCCAGGAACCCAACAACAATAACATAGCAGCCAGGAACCCAACAACAATAACATAGCAGCCAGGAACCCAACAACAATAACATAGCAGCCAGGAACCCAACAACAATAACATAGCAGCCAGGAACCCAACAACAATAACATAGCAGCCAGGAACCCAACAACAATAACATAGCTTCCGTAACCAGCCTTCAGGAACCCGCCTCAGTTACCCGCCCCCGTAACCAGGCCAGAGACGTGACGTACTATGCATCATTGAGGTGTCGTGGCAAGCCACCCTGCGTCCGATAGAAGCTACAAAAGAGTCATCTACCGAGAACACTAAGTGACAGGCCCGGTCACATGCACCCAACACGTCCCGACCCTCCGCCAGAGCATCCCCATGGCATCCGCAAAGTGAGCACGAGGGGTTCTGGGAGAGAGGGTGAGTCAGGAGCCCCGCGTCCAGGCAGTCGCTACTGTGGCAGTTGAGTGATTTCAAGGCTTGTGGAAATGTGTGGAACCTGTCGCCTTCATTCCCACTCATACCGACAGTAGTTTAGTTAACCAACCTGTCCAGTGACCCACTGAGCCCAACCCCCTCCCTCAAATAACCCCCACCCCCCGCACCCCGAGTGATACCAGAGGCCACCCCGAGCCAAGAGCCGTGAGCGTGGTGAGAGAGCTTCTCTCAGTAAAGTTTCCGTCTCATGAATCAGTGGAGCACTGATTATGTACCCCTCATAACAAGCTGCCAACGGCCCCAACCCCGCCGTGTGGCGGTGACACCCAACCATGTATTGGTGCCCCCCAAATAATAATGATAATAATAATAATAATAGTGCTTCTCTGTCAATGGCTGATGCATTTCTGCACATGCGCCTCCATCGTCTCACCCGTGAGGGGAGTACGAAGAATTGACGATAAGCTCTAATGACACCCCCGCAAGGGCAGTTCCAACACTTCCAGACGGGCCGGTATGTTCAATGAAAATACTGGTCCAGAAATAGACCGGTATGTTCAATGAAAATACTGGTGGCACCGACGGGAATCGAACTGGCGACAGGGCCCAGATTGGTAGAACTTGACCACTGGGCTATCAATAATAATGATAATAATGATAATAATAATAATAATAATAATAATAATAATAATAATAATAATAATAATAGTGCTTCTCTGTCAATGGCTGATGCATTTCTGCACATGCGCCTCCATCGTCTCACCCGTGAGGGGAGTACGAAGAATTGACGATAGGCTCTAATGACACCCCCGCAAGGGCAGTTCCAACACTTCCAGACGGACCGGTATGTTCAATGAAAACACTGGTCCAGACGGATCGGTATGTTCAATGAAAATACTGGTGGCACCGACGGGAATCGAACTGGCGACAGGGCCCAAATGGTAGAACTTGACCACTGGGCTATCACGGTGTCCAAATAATAATAATAATAATAATAATAATAATAATAATAATAGTGCTTCTCTGTCAATGGCTGATGCATTTCTGCACATGCGCCTCCATCGTCTCACCCGTGAGGGGAGTACGAAGAATTGACGATAAGCTCTAATGACACCCCCGCAAGGGCAGTTCCAACACTTCCAGACGGGGGCCGGTATGTTCAATGAAAACACTGGTCCAGACGGATCGGTATGTTCAATGAAAATACTGGTGGCACCGACGGGAATCGAACTGGTGACAGGGCCCAGATGGTAGAACTTGACCACTGGGCTATCACGGTGTCCAATAATAATAATAATAATAATAATAATAATAATAATAATAATAATAATAATAATAATAATAATAATAATAGTGCTTCTTTCTGTCAATGGCTGATGCATTTCTGCACATGCGCCTCCATCGTCTCACCCGTGAGGGGAGTACGAAGAATTGACGATAGGCTGTAATGACACCCCCGCAAGGGCAGTTCCAACACTTCCAGACGGACCGGTATGTTCAATGAAAATACTGGTCCAGACGGACCGGTATGTTCAATGAAAATACTGGTGGCACCGACGGGAATCGAACTGGCGACAGGGCCCAGATGGTAGAACTTGACCACTGGGCTATCACGGTGTCCAAATAATAATAATAATAATAATAATAATACTATTTACTATATCTGAGGCGTACTGATGCAGCTAATGGCATATCCTCAACGGACATAAGCCTCCAATACCCTTGTTCGAGGTCCTCCACCCCCCCGTGTCAGTCTCTCGCCTGATGATCGGGGCCACCGATGGAGCTCCTGAGGGCAAGACTGCACTAAGCCGAGCTTATTCCGCAGTCCCAGCAACCTCTTGCAAGACGTCACCGAATGTGCAAGTGCATACACCAAGCGCGGTTGCTAGAGCTGCCTCGAAACCCCACCCATAACAATCTGGTGTCTGCTGGGTCCTGGGCTATCAACCAGCATATGCGGAGTTTAAGATCTTTTACGCGCGCAACGACCCTCCTCCCCAGCATCTACCACCAAAGGGTTATGAGTTGGCGTCGCAGTTTAACGCCTTGAGGCCATTGGGCTGAATAATAATAATAATAATAATAATAATAATAATAATAATAATAATAATAATAATAATAATAATAATAATAACAATGATGATGATAATAATAAGATATCTATCTATCTATCTATCTATCTATCTATCTAATCTATCTAATCTATTAATCTATCTATCTATCTATCTATCTATCTATCTATCTACCATGCTGGCAGCATTGATGGAGGCGGATAGAGCGCCCCCGTCCTCCATCACCACCTGAATCTATAACACAACGTTAGATAGATAGATAGATAGATAGATAGATAGATAGATAGATAGATAGATAGATAGATAGATAGATAGATAGATAGATAGATAGATAGATAGATAGATAGAGCGCGACCGTCCTGCAACACCAGCTGAATCTGCAACATCACACACAGCCCAACAGAGCAATGATGAAGAGGAATATGAATATGAATACGAGGGAGGGTGTGTATGTGTGTGTGTGTGGGAGAGGGGGGGGGGGAGGGGAGGGGGGGGGGGGGGGCGGCAAGAAGCGAGATATATTATAAAAGGAGAGAGAGAGAGAGAGAGAGAGCGGCTGGCCTGGATGTCGATTTGGGAGCGAGGGAATAGTTCGAGCACGATAGCTGCCTCGAACGTCTGCAATAGAGAGTAGGAAAGGCAGCAGTGGGGCAGCGGAGTGGCAGAAAAGGGAGTAGTGAGGCAGCGGAGGCGCAGGAAAGGCAGTAGTGGGCAGCGCCGGGGCAGACAAGGCAGTAGTGGGGCAGCGCCGGGCAGACAAGGTAGTGGGGCAGCGGAGGGGCAGACAAGGCAAGAGTGGGGCAGCGGAGGAGCAGTAGTGGGGTAGCGGAGGGGCAGAAAAGGCAGTAGTGAGGCAGCGGGAGGCAGCGGAGGGGTAGACAGGGCAGTAGTAAGGCAACGGAGGGGTTGAAAAGGCAGTAGTGAAGCAGCAGAAGGGGTAGAAAAGGCAGTAGAAGGGGTAGAAATGGCAGTAGTGAGGACATTGAGGGTTAGAAAAGGCTATAGTGATAACCTGCTGCACTAAGTTTGCCATCTCCTTGGACCGCCTGTCGACACATAGATGCACACATAACTACATACATGCATGCATATACATAACAATGCACACTATAGGGCGGCCGTTGGCACCTTTACATACATGCATACATACATACATACATACATACATACATGACATATGTATACCGGTCCTGTTTGGAGCGTGATTTGCGCTCACTGGTGGCAAAGTTAGCCATGCTGTCAGTAACAACAACAATAAAAAACGATGTATGTATATGCTGTAGATATAGATATTGGAACCTCCCTTCGCAGGTTACAAATGCTCGGTCGTGCAGCAGACCGGCAAAAAAAGGCAGGTGTGAGGCAGCGGAGGGCAGAAAGGCAGTATGGAGGCAGCGGAGGGTTAGAAAAGGTAGTAGTGAGGCAGCGGAGGGTGGAAAAGGCAGTAGTGAGGCAGCGGAGAGTAGGAAAGCCAGTGGTGAGGCAGTGGAGGGTGCTGTAGGTATAGATATAGATATAGCTGTGACCTCCATTCGCAGGTGACGAACGCTCGGTCGTGCAGCGCGTCGGCGCGCCGGCGAGCCTTGACACACACCATAGCGGTAGCATCCTCATGCTAAACAAGCCTTGCCACTCCCCCAACCACCCCCCCCCCCCCCGGGAACTCCCCTTGACACAGACACATCTCTCTCTCTCTCTCTCTACCTCGTGCGGGCCCAACACCGTGGCTATCACCTGTGTGTTCCCTTGCTAATAC
>WBZZ01004529.1:77500-110000 GCA_019918135.1 Paulinella micropora
CAGAATTGTTATTTGTTCTTTTTATCATGTTATCATGTTAATATTCTTGATGTTGGACATGGGAAAGACTTTTCAGATGAGGCAGACTCCACGTGTTAATATTGTTCTTGCTTTTGTTAACATTACTATTGTTTTCGTTGTTGTCCTTCAGAGCACGTGGAGATAGGCAAGGTGAACGTAGACGCAAGCGAAGACTTGGCAGATTCGCAGAAAGTTGGTGAGCTTCCGATTTTTCAGTTCTGGCAAGATGGTCCCCTTCCCCTCCACACCGTTCTTTGCGCTCACATTGACTCTTTCTCTTTCTCTTTTTTTGTCTGTCTGGCAGGTCAAAAGCTTGCCCAGTTACAAATAGTGAATCGGGACAAAGTCTCAGCTGTGATCAAACAGTATATGTCATAGCTCAGACAACAACAGACACGCGTCAAACATCTCTGTCACGCTACATCGTAGCTTCTAGGACTGTGTAGCAACTGTACAGCAGATGCGAGCAATTGTAAGGGCGCAAAGTGCAAAGGGAGTGGGAGGTCTACAGGACTAGGAGACGGTTGAAGATGACTGACCAGTTTTGGGTGCGATGTTTACTAGTATATCATCTGGCCCATGTTTTTTTCCCCTCCGCATTCCGGTAAGTGATCGCGATTCAAATATGGAGGCATATGATATTAGTAGAAACGACAGCTGTGTCTGCACTTGATGCTGGCAGGGGAGGAAGGGAATGTGAACATTCATAGCATATAATAGGATATGTATGATCATAGAGGCTAAGCTAAAGCTTGAGATGTACCGGTATTACTGCCTGGTAATAGGTTTTGACAATTATTTATACAGTAATTATTCTTATCATTAATATATTTTTGCTGAGAATTATTAGTACTGAGTGGAACTAGCCACTGATCTCTTCAAGTGGCAACTTCAAGGCTCGATGGCGGTATTATGGCAGCGGTATTCAAGTTTGAGCGTACTGAAATTAATAATCAGATAAATATTATCTACCGGTAATATTAATATTTCAGTTTCTTAGCTGAGTCAGGACTCTCACAAAACTCGATATAATTAATGTCTATGTTTCTGGTCCGGCCGGCATCCAGGAGTCTTTAGCCAGTCGGCATCAACTTTTCAGTGACAAGTTTTCAAAAAATCCTCCCCAGACAACCGGAGCTGTGAAATATAATAAGCGGCTTACTAGAAACTCTAGCAAAATATTGGAAAGTGTCACGGTCTAGACTCTGAATGGCTTAGCCTGGCGGGAAGTTGGATCGGTTGTATTCAAGTGACTGGCGACATTCAAATTCAGTACTGGCTACACTTCAACACTGGTTGCTGGCACGGTCATGTAATGCCCTCAACGATAGCTCAATAAACTTGAAAGTCAGTAATACAACCAAACACAGTCCTCAAGAATGAGAATGATGTCTCGTATTAGCTCAGTGAAGCCGAAAAAGGAAAACTGCAACAGACCAGGAATAAAATTGCATCAGGTCCAATCCTGACAAATAATACTGAAAAACATGCTGGTGCACCTGTCACCAGGAAAATTGTATTTTTTACCTGCTATCCGGGGGGTGATGCCTACAGTACCCCCTCCTGATTTTATGACGGAAACTTAACATTTTCGTCCGATACACTGGGCCTTCTGATTTCTTTCTGCAAACAATATGCGCTATGGAGTCATATCACGCAGCGCATCGATAGATATATCCTCATACGGCACGTCAAAGCGGATTCTCTAGCCGTTCTTGTAAATTTTGAACTCCTCCCCTCAACTTCTTTTTTTTTCTCTGCAGTATGTCAAGAACAAATGTATTACCATTAAAAAATACAAGCAACGTGGTGCAGTATTCCCCCCTTGATCTTCTTCTTCTTCTTGTCATTATCATTATTATTATTATTATTATTACTATTCTGGAGGGGTGCACAAGATGGCACCCCATGGGAAGAGGAGGTGGTTGGGCCTCTCCCCACGAAGGTGACCGCTTGGGGAGGGCGGTCACCGGGATATGCGCAACTCTCAACTGGGCATTTACTCGGTAGGGGTTCGGCCAGGCAGGTTGTGGGGTTGTCTGTTGGATTGTTGGTTGGCTCGTTTTTCTTGGCTGTTGGTTTGGGTCTGGTTCCTGGTTAGCCCATTTTCGCCGAATTTCCTGCCGAGTAAATGCCTGGGGGCTTCCAGTTCCGGTTTGGTGATCTTGTTGAGGTGAGCATTCGGAGGAAACAGTACCGAGATGGGTTGAAGATAGGATTCACATTGAGCCGAGATGGGGCCGAGTTGACCTGTTCCAACTCGGCTCCATTTCGGCTTCATGTTAATCCTATCTTCATCCTATCTGGGTTTTGTCTCCTCCCTATCTTCGCTTCTTCGGGGTTGCCTAACTGGAACACATGATGAGCGCACGTTAGAGAGGGGCTTCAGTCGGTCCCAATGCCTTGCCAGTGCCTTGCTGCGTTGCCGTGCCTTGCCCCATGCATTCACACCCTCCACCGTTGCATTTCTAACTGAGCAGCTTCGGCTGGGATTACTATACTTGTCTGTAAGACCCTATAGGTACCGCTAGGTTCGCGCCTTCTATAGTACTACCCACGTGGGAGAAGGAGTTTCAGCGGCACGCCGTCCGATCTGGCTCCACTCGGGGACACCCGTACCTCATGATGTGTATTGTTAGGAGCAGCTGAAAGTCCATAAGGCATGAGAGTAGAGGCGTTGGCGATGCGATGGAGAGTGTGTGTAGTGCGTGAGGCAGGTTCTGGCGACGCTGGGGGTGCTGGCGGGCGCCGAAGGGCACGAAGCGACGCAGCAGCGTCCAGTGACACCGGCGGAAATGCGTGTAGTGTGTGTTGCAGATACCGCCGATGCTATTTGCATGGACGGGCGCTTTCCTCGGCGTAAAGAGGCGCGGCGGTGATGGCCAGCGACATTGGCCGTCTACTGCTCTTAATGGATTACAAATACGCGAAGCACGGAGCTACCACTGTGGCCCTTATGGGACAAGGTAGAATCGCCGAAGACCTGGACAATCCCCGTGGGAATGCCTCTTCGACGGGCTCTGGCCCGATGTCCCAGGATGGGAGGATGAGGGCTCGCGTATATGACGGAATTCCTGAACCACGTGGAGAGGCTATCTTAGCTGCGCCTCATCCTTCCTCCCCAAACCTGGCACACGGGTCGGCGCTTCAACATAAGGCGAGCGGCGCTATATGGCAGATGGCACCGCCGCCTCGACGGTACCGGCGGGTAGATCGGTACGACAAGGACGGGCGTAATCTGATTGTCTGGGGGCTCTCAGAACGCGCCAATCTACAGGAGATCGCCTCCAAAATGAGCGGTCTTGGTCTGGTGGTCCCGGTAATGGAGTGGCAAGGCCAGCGAATGTCTCGTCACCTGGAGCTGGTCTACGAGGACGATGACAGCAGGCAGACGGCGTTGCAGCAATTCAAACATCTCAAATTCTTCGGCAGAGGGGTCAATGTGGCCCTTGGGCGCAGGTTCAGGGACAGGGAACGTGTCCGAAGGCTTATTCGCATCCATCTGCGTGGGGAAGCGGCGGTCCGGAAGGAGGAAGCTGCGACGGGATATCGCGTCTTGCCTCTGCATGAATAATGTGTCGATGATGTGCAGGTGGTGTCTTCGGAATTGGCTGCCGATGCACCTAAGTGTGTGTCTGAGTGTGCTGATGTGCATGTGGTGCCCCTGCATTCGGCGGCCAGTGCAGTGGGGGACCAACCTGCGCAAGCACCTGCAGAGGGGGGCAGCACGAGGGCGGAAGCCAAGCGCGGCCGTCGGGTCCGGAAACGAGCCAAGAAGCACCGCTCCAAGCAGTTCGATACCGGCTTCAAGCTACTCGTCGCGAGTCACAACTGGCAGGGTAAAACGGGATACGACAACGTAGGCACGGCGGAATGGGCATCATTCTACAAGCACGAGGGCTGGCTAGTCATCGGGGCTCAGGAGCACCGCATGGGCAAGAAGCAACTTTCCAAATGCAGCCTGGATGGATTCCGGATTTTTGGAAAACCTGCGGAGGTCAGCGAGAAAAATCGCTGCAAGGGTGGGGTTCTATTCGCGGTGGCTAACTTCCTTGGTCCGTATTGCAACCTGGTGTCAGCCTCCGTCGACCACCGGCAGCAAGTGTGGCTGCGTATCGCCTCGGGTGTTACCGGCGCTCAGGATATCTATGTGGGCAACGGCTACTTTCCCCAGGAAACGCAGGAAGAAGAGTCGTCAGAGGCGTATGCGGCCTGGCAGGCAGCTATAGCTTTTTTTGGAGCCAAAGGTCTTGTGGTCACGGTGGCGGATGCCAACGCGAAGCTCGGGCCGGCATGCAGCCGAAAAGAGGAGGGCATCGTCGGTCAGCACGGGGAGGTCGATGATAAGGGAGCACCGGTACGTTCGGAGAACGGCAAGAGACTCGCGGCTGTCCTCGTCGCTACGGGCCTGCGAAATCCGAGCGGCTTCTCGTGCCCAGTGGAAGGGTCCTACTGGTGGTCCCGGCGTGAGCAGCGCGGCATGGGCACAGGCAAGCACCTCCTCGATTACATCTGCGCGTCGCCTGGCTTGGCATCTGGAGCAAAGTTCGGAGTATGCGAAGATGATCTTGATACGGACCACAAGGCAGTATGGGCCGAACTGACGTGGAGCGGCCAGCGCCGGCCAAAGCGGGCTGCGAAACCTTACAGGTCCTTTCGTGTTGATAAGCTTATTGGTGCTGGTGTCTCGGGTAATGATCACGCTGCGAAGCAAGCGCTGGATTATCTACGCGACAAGTTCGATGACGTATTCCAGCATTGCCTACAGAAGCTTGGAGTACATCAGCTGCCTGAGCTTGACCTATCGGGTGGTGCCGACAGCCAACGGATGGTAGATGACGTCACCGAGCGAGTGGCGCAGTCCTTCCGAATGGCGGCGCACCGGGTCCTTGGCTCCAGATGTATACGACCCCGTTTCACCAACAATTGGTTCGACGGGGAGCTAAAGGAGCTCATTCAGCAGCGCCGGGAGGCCTACGCAGCATACAGGAGGGATGAATCGAATGCGGAAGCCCGTCTGAATTGGCTACGGCTCCGCAAGCAAATTCGGAAGGCAACTCGGGCCAAGAAGTCCGCCTCCTTCAAGCAAGTGCAGGAAGAAGCGGTCAAATGTCAACGCGAGCAATCCTCAAAGCGCTTTTGGCTACTCGCGAAGCGGCTTGGCGGGGCACGCAGAACGAAGGTCTCCGCGCCGGTGCAAAGGGAGGATGGCTCACTGGCGTGTACGCTGCCGGAAAAGGTTGCTCGGTGGGAGGAATTTCGGAAAAATTCGGTGAAGCCACGGGAAAATCCGGCAAGTGCGGCTGTTGTGGTGGAGTGTTGTGCAGAAGCAGGCTCGCTGGAGTGGGAGGAAGCCGAAGCTAAGCGGCAGTTCCACTGGAACGATCGCTTCAGAGATGAGGTGGGCCGGGCTATGAAGGAGCACGAAGTAGGTGAAGACACTTGCGAAGAGCTGGACAAGCCATTCACGCAAGAGGAGGTCCTTGCAAGGCAACGTGCCCTGAATAACCACAAAGCTTGTGGCGAGGACAAAGTGAAGAACGAGATGCTCAAGTATGGCGGCGCCTACATCAATGGCTACTTAACGCAGTACTTCAACTGGATTCGAGAAGCCGAGATGACTCCAAAAGCTTGGGGCAAGGGAATCATCGTCAATATCCCCAAGGGTGGGGATCCTACGGATCCTGACAACTGGAGGGATATCTCGATTATTAGTTGCCTTAGTAAGCTGTATCTGTCCTTATTAGCTACTCGTCTAACGCTCTTCGTGGATGGCCCGGATAAGCTACGTCCAGAGCAGGGAGGCTTCCGCCCGGGGCGTCGCACTACGGATCAGGTCTTTACCCTTTGGCAGAGGTTGAAGGGGCGTCAGCAGCAGAAGCGGGAGTCGTATGTCCTGTTCGTCGATCTACGCAAGGCTTTCCCGTCTGTTTGGAGAGATGGCCTATTTGAGAGGCTCTGGAAGCTGGGTGTAAGGGTCAAGTTCTGGCGCACGCTACGCAGGTGCTACGAGCAGACTTCGTCGCAAGTGCTAGTTGATGGAGCACTCACCCCCGAAGTACTGGAGGGTGTAGGCGTCCAACAGGGGTCCCCTCTCTCTCCCACACTCTTCAACGTCTTTATGGATGAGCTGTGTGATCGGCTGGCGAGTGCCCTCAAGATCACGGATGTGAAGCGGCTGAACGACATCAAGGCACTTCTATACGCGGACGACGTGGCCCTCATCGCTCACAGTCGCACCGAGCTCCAGAAGATGGTCAATGTTGTGGCCAAGTTCGCGGAAGATTACCGGCTGGAAGTCAACTTGAAGCCAGGCAAGACGGAAATCATGCCCATTTACACGTCGAGCAAGGCGAAACGACCAAGTATCAGGGAGCGAGGTGAGCCCGTGGTGTTGTTTCGCGGCCAGAAGCTTTGTGTCACCAGTCAGTACAAGTACCTGGGAGTGGTTATCACCGACGACCTGAAGTGGAAGGAGCAGGCCCTGCGGGCTACGCGTGTCACTGAAGTCGCCACCGCAGGTTGGTACTCTTTGTGGTGTGCAGGTGAGATACAAGCTAGGTATCGTCTCATGTGCTGGAATCAACTTGTGGGGGCCAAGCTGAAGTACGCCTTCGATGTCTGGCGTGCCCCCGTATCGCAGCTCACCAAGCTGGAGGCAGCAATGCTGCGCCCCATGAGGATGATTCTCGGCATCAGCCCTAAGACAAGCAAGTGGATTACACTCTTTCTGGCGTGCTCTTTGAGTGCGGAGCGTTTGCGGCGGGCGGCGCAACTGAAGTTCTATGGACGGCTGCGTGTTCTACCGGAGAAGCGATTTCCTGTCATCGCATCTCAAGTCAAATCCGACTGGACTGCGGAGGCCGAAGGCGCTATCAGGGACTCAATGGATCTACAACAAGGGCTTCAGGAGCTCCTAAATAGCTCAGAGAAGGACCTCGAGGGTTGGAGTTCGACTGTGGACAAGTGGGCCCTTCAGCAGGACGTCAAGATGGTGCAGCAACTGATGTGGCACAAGCGGGAGGCAGGCAGCGATCTTACTGATGGCCTGCGAGTCATCCTAAGACAAGTCTTTGGAACTAAGGAGTTCCCAAGATGGGTAGCCCTTGATGATGCGCATTATAATCTGCTTCGGAGAAGGTTGCTCAGCTGCAACAACCGCCTTCGGTTGTACCGCAGCAAGTTGCTCAGTGGCATGTCCCCTCGCTGCTTCTGTTGTCATGATGATGTCAATGAGTCCCTTGCGCACTTCTTATGGGATTGCCCCATGCATGAGGCGAGACGTAAGCAGCTGTTGCTGAGTATGCAGAGGCTCGGTGGCATGGCTGTGGGGGGTGCTGAGGGGGATGGAGGGAGTGAGGAGGGTGGTGAGGTCGTAGGCGGTGAGGTTGTGGTGGAGGATGTGTTGCTTGGGCGGGAGCGGGAGGGCTCTGTGCGGCAGGGTTGGGATGATATGTCGCCTGTGGATCAATCACGATTGTTTTGTAAGCTTTTTCAGGGGAAGTCGCGCTTCCGCAGTAACTTTAGGCTTGCTGCGTTGTTAGGGGTTACAGCGTTGCGTCCCCCTCCAAAGTTGGATGTGTTGTTTGGATCATATGTGTCTGAGTGTTGGTCTGCTAGGGAGGGTAAAAGGGAGGAGCTTGGGGTGGAGGATGGGGGCGAGGAGGTGATTGACCTCACTGAGGTTCCATCAGCTTCTGTCCCACCCTCTCCCCCAAGTGACGTTGATGTTGCGCGGCGCGGCCGTCCGCGCAGTGTGGACGTCCTGGCTAGAGAGAGGGGTTCGGGAGCGCAGCGTAGTGTCTCCGAGTTCTTCTCTTCAGCTAACACCCTCGCATCTAGCTCTTCATGCACTTCACAGCCCCCATCTGCCCCTGCTGTTGCTGTTGCTGCTATGTCTGTTTGGTGTTCTGACAATGCGTTGGGATCGGCTGACCCCGGTGACCCAATGGAGGCACATGTCCAGGATCTGGATCTGATGCTATAGTCTGAGGAAGCCTATTATTATTATTATTATTATTATTATTATTATTATTATTATTATTATTATTATTATTATTATTATTATTATTATTATTATTAGGACACCGTGATAGCCCAGTGGTCAAGTTCTACCATCTGGGCCCTGTCGCCAGTTCGATTCCCGTCGGTGCCACCAGTATTTTCATTGAACATACCGGTCTATTTCTGGACCAGTATTTTTATTGAACATACCGGCCCGTCTGGAAGTGTTGGAACTGCCCTTGCGGGGGTGTCATTAGAGCTTATCGTCAATTCTTCGTACTCCCCTCACGGGTGAGACGAGGGAGGCGCATGTGCAGAAATGCATCAGCCATTGACAGAGAAGCACTATTATTATTATTATTATTATTATTATTATTATTATTGGACACCGTGATAGCCCAGTGGTCAAGTTCTACCATCTGGGCCCTGTCGCCAGTTCGATTCCCGTCGGTGCCACCAGTATTTTCATTGAACATACCGGTCCGTCTGGACCAGTATTTTCATTGAACATACCGCTCCGTCTGGAAGTGTTGGAACTGCCCTTGCGGGGGTGTCATTAGAGCTTATCGTCAATTCTTCGTACTCCCCTCACGGGTGAGACGATGGAGGCGCATGTGCAGAAATGCATCAGCCATTGAAAGAGAAGCACTATTATTATTATTATTATTATTATTATTATTATTATTAGATAAAAACTTAGTCACGCTTGTTTATCAGAGCTCCAGCCCAATTGCCTTACGGCGTTAAACTGTGATGCTAACTCAAAACCATTTGGTGGATGATGCTGGGGAGGAGGGTCGTTGGGCGCCTGTCGAAGATCTTAAACTCCGCTATGCCGGTTGATAGCCCGTGGACCCAGCGGATACCAAATTGTTATGGGTGGGGTTTTGAGGTAGTTCTAGCAACCATGCTTGGTGTACGCACTTGCACATGCGGCAACGTTTTGCAAGAGGTTGTTGAGACTGCGGAATAACCTCGGCTTAGTGTAGTCTTACCCTCAGGAGCTCCATCGGTGGCCCCTATAATCAGTCGAGAGACTGACTAGGTGGGGATGGAGCACCTCGAACAAGGGCATGGAGGCTCATGTCCGGAAACGGATCGTGCCATCAGCTGCATCAGTATGCCTTAGAGGAAGTATATTATTATTATTATTATTATTATTATTATTATTATTATTATTATTATTATTATTATTATTTACTATATCTGAGGCGTACTGATGCAGCTAATGGCATATCCTCAACGGACATAAGCCTCCAATACCCTTGTTCGAGGTCCTCCACCCCCCCGTGTCAGTCTCTCGCCTGATGATCGGGGCCACCGATGGAGCTCCTGAGGGCAAGACTGCACTAAGCCGAGGTTATTCCGCAGTCCCAGCAACCTCTTGCAAGACGTCACCGAATGTGCAAGTGCATACACCAAGCGCGGTTGCTAGAGCTGCCTCGAAACCCCACCCATAACAATCTGGTGTCTGCTGGGTCCTGGGCTATCAACCAGCATATGCGGAGTTTAAGATCTTTTACGCGCGCAACGACCCTCCTCCCCAGCATCTACCACCAAAGGGTTATGAGTTGGCGTCACAGTTTAACGCCTTGAGGCCATTGGGCTGGAACTCTGTTCAGCAAGTGTGACTAGGTTTTTTCATCGGGATTTCCCTCAAATATGTCACAGTCAACACTCCAAGATTATTATTATTATTATTATTATTATTACTACTACTACTACTACTACTATTACTACTACTACTTCTACTACTAACATTGTTTGTTTTATTTGTTTGATTTGATAGCATGTGTTTGGATCGAGAGTTTGTTGAGGCTTCGAGAGATATTTTATCATGTAGTTGTGGTAGTGCTTATGTTCAAGTACTACTTTTTAAAATGTGTTTTGAACTATAAATATAATTGTTGTGATTAGGTATGCGCCAAGTTCAACCTGACGAAACTCAAAGACTACAACAGTGTCACGCTCGGTGAAATTGAGGGATTTTTATGTTTCTTTCACTCTCTCTCTCTCTCTCTCTTTTCATTCTCCTTTTCATTCTCCTTTCCCTTATCTGTTCTCTTCTGCTTTCCATTCGTTTTTGTGCGCATGTTGTTTAGAAGAAATAAGCAATTAACATTATTAAACAATACTCTGCTCTCCCTCAGCGGAAGAACTTAGGAAGCTGTCCTTGAGGGGATAAGCTTCTACATCTCTGCCTTATCTTTTTCATTTTTGTTTCTTTTCTCCTTTCCATTTTTGTTTCCTTTCTTCTTCTCCTTTCCCTCCTCCTTTTTTCCCTTCTCCTTTCCCTTCTCCATCTCTTTCTTCTCTCCTGCTTTGCCTTCTCCTTTCCCTTCCTTTGAAATTTTCTTTTCTTCTTGCGTTCTCTTTTCCCTCCTCTTGTCCCTCCTCTTTTCCCTCCTCCTTTTCCTTCTCCTTTCGCCTCAGAATATCCTTTCCACCCCCGCGCATACATACATACATACAGATAGACATACAATGAATGCGTACAGATGACATTATTTGTTGTTGTTGTTGTTGTGGTTGTTACGTTGTTGTTACGTTGTTGTTGGTATGGTTCGTTTGTTTGTTTGTTTGTTTGTTTGTTATGTAAATCTCCGCGGGGGGGGGGGGGGGGGTGGTGCGTGTGTGTGGCAACTCCCCTAAGATAAATGTTTGCGTGCATTCCAAAACAATTATATCAGCATCAACATCACGCCTGGGGCTAGCTCCCCTGCAAATATAAGCTCCCAACTCCTTCTCGTTCCCACAAACCATGACTTATTCCGACTGGGGTGCGCATATGCGAGGGGGGGGGGGTGGTGCGTGTGTGTGGCAACTCCCCTAAGATAAATATTTGCGTGCATTCCAAAACAATTATATTAGCATCAACATCATACCTGGGGCTAGCTCCCCTGCAAATATAAGCTCCCAACTCCTTCTCGTTCCCACAAACCATGACTTATTCCGACTGGGGTGCGCATATGCGGGGGGCCTTAGCTTTCTCTTCTGCTTTCCATTCGTTTTTGTTGTTGATAAGCAATAAGCAATAAACAATACACTGTTCTACCTCAGGGAAAGAACTTAGAAAGCTGTCCTTGAGGAGATAAGCTTCTAGATCTCTACCTAATTATATATAATATATATCTATATGTATATATATATCACATTCAAATATATCAAAAACATAACTTTTTTTTACAAAAAACGACGCATGAAGCACAATAAGAGAGATTTAGACAAAATAACGACAAAAACCATATATACAAAGTATATATACAATTTTATGGAATAAAATGGTGTTTTTGTCGTTATTTTGTCTAAATCTCTCTTATTGTGCTTCATGTGTCGTTTTTTGTAAAACAAAGTTATGTTTTTGATATATTTGAATGCCTGTTTTTGTTGTGTCCTATGTTGTTTTTTTATGTTTCTAATGCTTGTTTTATAATATACAACATAGACCTGTCTATCCAACATAAATGATATATATATATGTATATATATAGGTAGAGATGTAGAAGCTTATCCCCTCAAGGACAGCTTCCTAAGTTCTTCCCCTGAGGGAGAACAGAGTATTGTTTAATAATGTTAATTGCTTATTTCTTCTAAACAACATAGTATTACGTGCAAAAACGAATGGAAAGCAGAAGAGAAAGCTAAGGAGGATGGAAAAGATATTTTGAGGGGCAAGGAGAAGGCAAAAGAGGAGGGACAAGAGGATGGAAAAGAGGGAAAGGAGGAAGGAAAGGAGAAGGAGAGAAAGGACCTGGGACTGCAACGGTGTCTTGTGTTGCAGCAAGTGGCGAAGAGGGTACAGATTCAGACGAAGCAACTGGCACGGACATACTCACATTCAAAAACAGGCACCAGAAGGAAGTGGAGGGTGGGGAGGGGGGGGGGGGGGAAATGGGAGAGAAACGCACTGACATATATGCATGTAGCAGTACCATGCAGTAGTATACATATATATATATATATATATATATATATATATATATATATATATATATATATATATATATATATATATATATATATATATATATATATATATATATATGTATTCGCGACTTGTCCAACCGCAAAGTATTAAACAAGCCTTAAAAACATAAAAAACCAACATGAGACATATAGAAAACATACATAGAAAACAAAAAAGTGTCAAATGTTTAACATAAATTTTTCTAACTGAGCACATTAAGAGATTTTGACGAAAGGACACAAAACCATATTTTTATTTCATAAAAATATATATAAACTGCGTATATATGGTTTATGTGTCCTTTCGTCAAAATCTCTCTTAATGTGCTCAGTTAGAAAAATTTATGTTAAACATTTGACACTTTTTTGTTTTCTATGTATATTTTCTATATGTCTAATGTTGGTTTTTTATGTTTTTAAGGCTTGTTTAATACTTTGCGGTTGGACAAGTCGCGAATACATAAATGAGCACACCACAAAATGGGGGTCATTTCCGTTCTTTAGAGATTGGCTTTTTATTCGCATTCTTTTTCTTTTTGTAATATGCCTTATTGTATTCCTTTATCTTGTCTTTATTTTCTTGACGTTGTTGCTTCCTTCTTTGTGCTTTTTTTTATTATTCTTATCATAATATTCCCTTTGGTATTTTTGCATCTTTAATAATGCAAAACTATCTCCATATTTTTGCGAGATATACCTTTGTCGGTTTGCGTATTGTTCGGATGCGGTTGGCATTATAGTAATATTGACCCTTATCCTTAAATGAAATATTGACCCTTATGTTTTTTATTATAGCCCACAACAAGGGGGTATTACAGCAAGCGAGAGGATGAATATAAGAGCAGGGTGAGTGAAAATATCTTCTCCTATTGGTGGCCAACCCCATGGTTGGCCGTGTCTGGGTCGGTTTTTTAAAGGTTGGACACTTTTCCCTTATTAAATTTCAATATTTATTATATAATTCTTCTTCGTATTACACAATTTTTATATTGTCCAACCTGTCCAACCTTTTATTAAAAGGGAGTAAATTTTCCGAGAGGGGGATACTCTCTACTATACACTTTATATAATTTCCGCCCGCGGGGGTCGGCCTTGGACAACCCTGGACACTATTAATACTAAGACGATTTTGCCTCTCTCGGTTGCTTAATACCACTCACAGCCGTCCAAGTCGCCACAGCGACGTTTTCGTGTCAAGAAAACCGCACAGACAAAATTGGTAAAAATGAAATAAAAACACAAAAGCAAAACATAAATGACTTTAACCATTGTAAAAAAATAAAACCTCATAAAGCAAAATAAAATAAACAACAAGTGATTCGGCCAAATGTGGGGTATCAATTTTTCCGAAATTGTCCTACAGGTGATTTTGCACTTTTTGATTCAGACATTGAAAATGTGTTTTATTTAGTAAAAATAATCTTGAATAAGCTGAATAACGTATTAAAAATGATTTGCCAGTTATATTGAAGCTAAATTGTGTCAATACATTGACTGATCCAGACACCTGCTGTGAGGGGGGGGGGGCCGGGGGGGGGGTGGGGGGGGCCGGGGGGGGGGGGGAGGCACCGGGAGGAGTAAAAAAATAGAATACATTTTAATCACACAATACATTCTTTTTATTTTTCAAATAAATCTAATTTTTAGTATTTTTGAGAAACTTCAACGCTCAACTTACTGATTTTTGAGTGCCATAGCCGCAAGTGCAAAATCATAATAATTATAGCCGGGTGAGCTGTTGGGTGGAAATGGATAGATACCGCGAGTGGCTGTGTTTTGCATAGCCTGCTGTGCAGCTCTCTTCTTTTTCTTCTTCTTTTTCTTCTTCTTCTTCTTCTTCTTCTTCTTCTTTTTTTTTTTTTTCTTCTCTTTCTTCGTCTGTTCTTCTTCCTCTGACTCACTACTACTAGAGCTATCACTAGTACTAGTGCTATCGTCACTGTCTGAGTCACTGGAGCTGTCTTTCTTCTTCTTTTCCTTCTTTTTCTTCTTTTCTTTGCCTTTTTCTTCCTCAGAGCCTTGCGTCTCCTTATCCTTCTCTGTTTCTCCATTGTTCTTTCCTTTACCTTCCTTCCCTGCTTCTTTCTTTTCATACTGTTTCAAAAGCTTCTCCATGTTCTCATTCATTTTGCTACTATGTTCTTTCATTGCCTCCTTCAAAATCGCTTGCAAAGAGGCTTCGGAGACACCACTAGTACTACACTACATATGTATCATTAATTAGACAACAACATAACAGCTGCAGAGTGAGAACAGACCTGGTTGGCTTGCTCAAGTTTCTCCTCGGCTTCCGATTCCTCGTCCGGAGGCGTGGAGGGCTGCTCCTTCTTGCCCTTTTTCACCTTCTTCTGCTTCACCTTCTGCTTTGCCTTCAAATTTTTCTTCTTTTTTGTATTCTCCTCGACTATAACCTCATCTTCACTAGTTTCACCCTCCTCATCCTCTGGTTCAGGCGCAGTGTCACTGCTACCTAGTATCAAACAATAAAATTCATAAGAGAACTGTGTTACATAGAACAGTGTTGACGCAAAGAACCTGGTGTAAATTTCCTTGGCCTTTTGATCCGGCGATCAGAAGAGCGCAAAGGTTTGTAGCCTTGCTCTACTGCTGCTCTGTTCCTCTATCACACCATAAAAATGAAGAGCTAAAAAAGCAGCAATAAATAAAGCTAAAGCCCTTTGCGCAATAATTGCATACCTTAGCCTTGCCTGCCAACTCCTTAACTAGCAAAGCCTTCCATCTGTATCTTCGAAGAATGGGGGGGGATTCGTAGGATCCCCAACATATGGAAGGAAAAAGGTCAACACGTCTTCAATATAGTTCCGCTTGTGAGGGGGGTGACACAAGCTATGAGCAAGATTCAACAATTTTGGGCACATGAGTTGAAGAAAACTCAGTGTCGGTCTTGCCGCTCAAATCAGCATCCATTCCCCGCAACACTGCGATCCACTTTTTCGTTCCGACACCTGCAATAACAACCAATCATGGGTGAAAATGACAAAACATTCGTACCATTTTCATTAGCTTCGGGTTTTCTTTTCTTCCAGCCCACTGGAAACTCAAGGATCATCCTATAGCAAATTATTGTTGTTTTTTTAAGAAAAAAAAATCAATCAAAACCCAGGCGCAGGCCACACATCGTTTTCGCGAGTCTCAATCTGCCTTTGGGGGGCCAATATCAAGCCTGCTCTTGTGGTCAGCCTGACGTCGGTGATGTATACCCCCTCGCGCACCTTTAATTACCCAACCACCATGTTTCTGACCCAGTGGTGACCGGGACAGCAATATTAATGTAATTGAAGTACCTTAGCATCGTCTGTTGTCCATGTCATGAACAACCTTAGCAATAAGCACGAACAAACAAGTGCTTGGGGGGGGGGGGGCACTGTGGAAGGCTCTCAGTCCGACATCAAATATTAAGAAAAGAAAGAAAAGAAAGAAGATAACGAAAAAGAAAGAAAAGAAAGAAAAGAAAGAAAGGAAAGAAAGGAAAGAAAAAAGAAAAAAAAGAAGAAAAAAAGAAAAGAAACAAAATTTTAAGAAAAGTTAAATAAAGAAAAGAAAAGAAAAGAAAAAAAAGAAAAGAAAGAAAAGAAACAAAAAGAAAAAAGAAAGAAGAAAAGAAGAAAAAAGAGAAGAAAAAAGAGAAGAAAAAAAGAAAAAAGAGAAGAAAAAAGAGAAGAAAAAAAAAGAAAAAAAAGAAAGGAAAGAAAAGGAAAGAAAAGAAAAGAAAGAAAAGAAACAATTTGAAGATAGAAAAGAACGAAAACGAAATAAAGAAAATAAGGAAAAGAAAGGAAAAAAAAGAAAAGAAAGAAAAGAAAGAAAAGAAAGAAAGAAAAGAAAGAAAAGAAAGAAAAAAAGAAAGAAAAGAAAGAAAAGGAAAAAAGAAAAAAGAAAAAGAAAAAGAAAAAAAGAAATTAAAAGAAAAGAAAGAAAAGAAAGAAAAGAAAGAAACAACAGACAAGAAAAGAAAGAAAGAAAAGAAAGAAAGAAAGAAAAGAAAGAAAAAAAGAAAAGAAAGAAAAGAAAGAAAAGAAAGAAAAGAAAGAAAAGAAAGAAATGAAAACAAAAGAAAGAAATTTCTACAATTACATATTAATTTATTATAATTTAACATAAAAAAGAAAGAAGAACGAACCCGTCTTGGAACTTGCGGCCTTTGGAGTCCGTGTGAGCTTTCTGGTCCTCCTCGTTCTCGAATATGTATTCAAACCAACCCGGGATTTCGAAAATACAAAATTTTCCTTCTGGGACTTCTGGGACTCCTGTTTTGTTTACTCTCTCATTGCCCTTGTCCTTGTCCTTGTCCTTGTCCTTGTCCTTGTCCTTGTCCTTCTCCTCCTTCTGCTTTCCTTTCTCCTCCTCCTCCTTGTCCTTGTCCTTGTCCTTGTCCTTGTCCTTCTCCTCCTTCTGCTTTCCTTTCTCCTCCTCCTCCTTGTCCTTGTCCTTGTCCTTTGTCACCTTCTCGTTCTCCTCCTCGTCCTCCTCCTCGTCCTTCTCCTCCTCGTTCTCCTCGTCATCCTCCTCTTCCTTCCCCTTCTCCTTCTTCTTTCCCTTCTTATTCTTCTTCTCCTTCTTCTTCTTCTTCGTCGTCGTCGTCTTCTTCTCCTCCTCCTTCTCCTTGTCCTTGTCCTTCGTCACCTTCTCCTCCTCCTCGTCCTCCTCGTTCTCCTCCTCCTCGTCCTCCTCGTCATCCTCCTCATCCTTCTTCTTCCCCTTCTCCTTCTTTCCCTTCTTATTCTTATTCTTCTTCTTCTCCTTCTTGTCCTCCTCCTTGTCCTTCTCCTTGTCCTTCTCCTTGTCCTTCTCCTTGTCCTTCTCCTTGTCCTTCTCCTTGTCCTTCTCCTTGTCCTTCTCCTTGTCCTCCTCCTTGTCCTTCTCCGTGTCCTTGTCATTATTCTTCTCCTTGTCCTTCTCCTTGTCCTTCTCCTTGTCCTTGTCATTCTTCTCCTTGTCCTTCTCCTTCTTCTTTCCCTTCTTCTTTACTGGCTTCTCCTTCTCCTTCTTCTTTCCCGTCTTCTTTTCTGGCTCCTTCTCCTTCTTCTCCTTCTCCTTCTCCTTCTCCTGATCCTTTCGCTTCTTCTTCTTTCCTGGCTCCTTCTCCTTCTCATTCTCCTTCCCTTCTCCTGTCTTTTCTTCTTCTTCTTCCTTCTTTTGTTTCTTCTTTTTATTCCCGCTACTATTATTTTCGTTTGTGTAGAAGTCTGTCTTCTTGCGATCTCTTTTCAAACGTACTACCTCGCCTTTTAGTCCATCATCCCAACTCTTTGCATTTTCCAAGAACCCCTGTGCTGTCCAATTCCTCTTGGTCTCAACTACCACCCTCTCCAGCTGCTCGAGACCTAAGCCATCATATTTCCTCCGCACTTCATCTGGAATTATCACATCTTCGAAATCCTCAGGCTCCGTCTGGCCATTTATCCAAATTTTTAGAGCCTCCCCTAACGGTTTCTGGCAATTGCTTGCAATGTCCTGGCCTTTACAGGCATCGCTGAGCTCTTTTCTTTCAATCTAATTTTTACAGCTGTATACAAATCTACCCGCACTTTTCAAGTGCAGACGTTCGACTGCAGACCCTGAAAAAAGGCAGTAGTCGACCTTTTTGCCTCTGAAAAAATCATGGGTGGAAAAGAGCTGTTGTTACATATTTTCTTTTGTTGTTTTTGCATTTCCCAGTCTCGTTGCTAGCCTCAAACCTTCTTTCCCGCTCTTTCCTGTCTGTGGAAGGAGCGGGAAAGAAAGAAATATTTTATTTCCTCAAGTACCAGAGGCATACCAAACAAAAAAAAATCTGCAGTCGGAAAATGATTTTTTGTTTCCACTTCATTCTTTTATCATGTTGCTTTGCTTTTTATTGCTGCATAATATGTCTACATGTGTGTTGAGTGCATGTGTAAATTATTGTAAGGAAATGTATTCACTAGAAGCCAGGAGGTGGAATTTTCGTTTCTAAATTTTCCGTACCGACAAAAATTTGCCGATGATTTCCAGCTCGCTCTCTTCATGTATACTTGTCTAAATAGCTTTCCCGCTCCTTCCACACACTAGAAGGAGCGGGAAACTTAATTACACCATCAGTGTAAAGGTATATAAAACAAAATCAACCGAAGAAAATTTGTCAACTTAATTTTTTCTACGTTTCCTCTATGTCAATATGTTTTGGCTGTCTTTATGTTCTTGTTTTCTGCAATAAATGCAAGATCTTTAAAAATACTGACTTTGACTGCTTATTTAGAGCTTCGAAATATATTTTAGACGTATTTTTATAGTAAGAAGTCGAATATTTCGTTTCTAAATTTTCCGTACCGACAAAAATTTGCCGATGATTTCCAGCTCGCTCTCTTCGTGTATACTTGTCTAAATAGCTTTCCCGCTCCTTCCACACACTAGAAAGAGCGGGAAACTTAATTACAACATCAGTGTCAAAGTATATAAAACAAAATCAACCGAAGAAAATTTGTTAACCTAATTTTTTCTACGTTTTCTCTATGTCAACATTGTTTTGGCTGTCTTCATGCTCTTGTTTTCTGCAATAAATAGTCATTCATGTATGTACGTATGTAATATGTATGTATGTATGCAAGTATGTATGTATGTATGTATGTATGTATGTATTTATGTATGCATATCAGTATGTATATTTTCTTTTCTCCCTTTCTCTCTCTCTCTCTCTCTCCCTCTCTCTCTCTCCCTTTCTTTTTCTCTCTCCCTTTCTTTCTCTCTCTCTCCCTTTCTTTCTGTCTCTCTCTTTCTCTCTCTCTCTCTTTCTTTCTCTCTTTGTTTTTTTTTCCTTCAAATCTACCTACGTTGTCGTTGTTGTCGTTGTTGCCGTTGTTGTCGTTGTTGTCGTTGTTGTTGCAGTTGTTTTTGTCGAATTGATGACGGTGATTCATTGGTGTTGTTTGCCTTTTAGAAGCAAGAAAAACAATATAAGATGTGAATAAATATCATATCTTTTGTGTAGTTTGGAGCTTGTTTTGAGTCTTTTCTTGCCACGTGGCGTGGGAGCAACGTCAAATGAGCCTCGCGACTGCGAGGAGAGCGCCAGTGTCTATTGCTTGGCTTTCAGGATCCGGCAAGGCAGGTAGATGTGGATTATTTGCTGATGACGATTTGCCAAAAGGGTTTAAGCTGGGGCTTCTGCAACCAGGAGGTGCTAAAATGCCTTCAGAGGACATCAGTGATAATCCATTTGCTCAGCACTTTAGGATGCGAACATATAAGGGCATTGAAATAGGAATGCAATCCATTGACTCCATTCATCAAGAAAGCAGAAATGCAATGAATCTTATTAACAGTAGTCACTTTCCTGGCTGCAGTGAGAGCCCAAACTGCAAAGTGTCGAAGGGTGAGCAAGTCGTGACAATGTCCAAGGGTGTGTCTCGAGGTGAGCAAATTCTTCTCAACTACTCAACGTTGGAGTCAAATCCAAAAGCCGAGGCTTGCAAGGCACATCCTTCTTGGATGAGAGAGGCAGCAAAGGCAAACAAGAAAATCCCTGTTTTCTATGTTGAGAATGATAGGAACTATAAATTTTTTCTATCGTTCCTGAATTTCTTGAGCCACTGCCACCAAGGTCACAACCAATGTCTTTGGAAAAAAAACACGCGCTTCTAGCATCTTTCGGGTCGAGGGCTGTAAGAGCGGATCCTCCACGAATTCCCTCAACTTCCTCAAGCATAAATGCAAAACGCAAGCTTTTGAATGAGTTCGCGGCTGGTCTCTCTTAAGTTAAAGCTCAGAATGACTCAATAAAGCGTGTTCGTGTTTGTGCAGCCACTCCTCAGGTATGCATTCGAATGTTTTCTTGTTGCTTAATACTAAATTAAAGTGTGTTGTATGTGGTGATTCATTGCTATTACTATGAAGGATCGAGGTGAGGAAGAAGAAAGTGGTGACGCCGCTTCGAGCAGTGCAGAAGAGGATGATTCATTCACCCGTCCTCCTGTCAAGGTCAGCTGCCTGCACTTTGTCTAACAAGCATCTATATGCGTTGTTTGTAAACCGTTTGAAATGCAGTTATCATCTACGAAAGACCCATCACCTACTGGCTCTCCTATCAAGGTTAGCTTCATATAATTTGTCAACCAAACCTTAATACTTCTCCATGTTGTTTGTACATCGTTTGCAATGTAGTGTACATCTACGGCATGTTCGTCTAGCATGGTGCTGCCCTTCTCTGAGTCAGCGGAATCGACTGGCTTCTGGACACCTGGGGCTTTGATTACAGAAGCTAGTAGTAGTAGTAAGCAGCCGAATACCGATGAGATTCGCTCAAGCACACAAGCTCTCTATAAGACCTTAGGACTTACTGCTCATGTAGCCATCAGGCCTAAGAAAGCCAATAGGTCATACACGTTCAAGAAGCGCAAGCAAGGCCCTGTCAAGCATGTTCGACCTCAATGTCTGGAGAAGTGGCTTGGCATGCCATACAATGAGCTTGAGGAGGAGGTGAGGTCAAGCTGTTGTCGAGAATGGCAATGCTATCGTTGGGTCGACCCACGCGATGTTATAAGGGAACGCACCCAATCTTGTGCACTTTCTTTGAAAGAGTTCAAAAATTCCCTAGCGATAAAGTTGGAGACAATGAAAGATCCGGCCGGTAACATGCAGTATGTCTACCAAACGGAAAAAGTATGCAGAACTATGTGGCAGCGCATTCATGGAGTCGGTGATAGAGTTATGACAAAAGCTTTAAAGCTTACCGCACTAAGATAGATGTAAGGGTTGTACCGCCGGAACCACTTACTGAAGATGTCATTCACGTTCTGCTATGCAGAAAGTGGTTACAAATGGGGATCGATGTTGAAGAAGACGGAACTTGGAAGCTTCAAGACATTACCGAAACCAGCGAAGTGTACAGCTACATCGTAGCAAACTGGACGAAAGGATATCAAGATGTGCTAGCATCTGCGCCGGCCAACTGCAAGCAAAGGCTGAATGTCAAAGAGCCTCCCGGCCCCACGAAAGTGAATAAAGTCTGGCGCAGAGATTTTAAAAATATAGAGCCTATCCGAGGTAGCAGTAAAGAGCTTGCTCTAAACATCTTTTGCATTAAGCATAAGTTCTTTTGTGTACATTATTATCATTATTATTATTATTATTATTATTATTATTATTATTATTATTATTATTATTATTATTATTATTATTATTATTATGGATACCGTGATAGCCCAGTGGTCAAGTTCTACCATCTGGGCCCTGTCGCCAGTTCGATTCCCGTCGGTGCCACCAGTATTTTCATTGAACATACCGATCCATCTGGACCAGTATTTTCATTGAACATACCGGCCCGTCTGGAAGTGTTGGAACTGCCCTTGCGGGGGTATCATTAGAGCTTATCGTCAATTCTTCGTACTCCCCTCACGGGTGAGACGATGGAGGCGCATGTGCAGAAATGCATCAGCCATTGACAGAGAAGCACTATTATTATTATTATTATTATTATTATTATTATTATTATTATTATTATTGTTATTATTATTATTATTATTATTTGGACACCGTGATAGCCCAGTGGTCAAGTTCTACCATCTTGGCCCTGTCGCCAGTTCGATTCCCGTCGGTGCCACCAGTATTTTCATTGAACATACCGGTCCGTCTGGACCAGTATTTTCATTGAACATACCGGTCCGTCTGGAAGTGTTGGAACTGCCCTTGCGGGGGTGTCATTACAGCCTATCGTCAATTCTTCGTACTCCCCTCACGGGTGAGACGATGGAGGCGCATGTGCAGAAATGCATCAGCCATTGACAGAGAAGCACTATTATTATTATTATTATTATTATTATTATTATTATTATTATTATTATTATTATTATTATTATGGACACCGTGATAGCCCAGTGGTCAAGTTCTACCATCTGGGCCCTGTCGCCAGTTCGATTCCCGTCGGTGCCACCAGTATTTTCATTGAACATACCGCTCCGTCTGGACCAGTATTTTCATTGAACATACCGGTCCGTCTGGAAGTGTTGGAACTGCCCTTGCGGGGGTGTCATTAGAGCTTATCGTCAATTCTTCGTACTCCCCTCACGGGTGAGACGATGGAGGCGCATGTGCAGAAATGCATCAGCCATTGACAGAGAAGCACTATTATTATTATTATTATTATTATTATTATTATTATTATTATTATTATTATTATTATTATTATTATTATTATTATGTTTTTTTCCTGTGAATAATAGACCAGGACATCGCCAAGGATGAAATCTGCACCGAGCTGGCAGCGCAATGCAAGCAGCTTATGAAGGAACAAGAGCGGGGGTTCAAAAATGAAGCTGAATTTCAACAGTGGAAGGTGAGGAGCCAAACTCATTACAAAATCCATCGGGAAAATCGTTTCCAAACCACTAAGCGGAAGTCTGGAGCACCTCTTGACCTTCGATCGATTGTTTGCTCTTTTGACGGGACACCCCCTGTGCTCGTTCCTTCATGTCGACGCAAATCCACTGACTTTAAATGTAAGTACGTTATTCGTCTTGGCCTTGGGGTGTTCAGTTGTTACAGAACCAGGAAAAGTTACATCTACACTCACGGGCCTGGTATTGAAAAAGGTCAGAACAGTACAATCTCTATCCTTTACCACATGCTACGGAGTCGGCTGTGGAGCACTGACACTATGGCCGCATGGAAGCTCTTCATTGAGTTTGACGGAGGGGGCGAAAATACTGGCTGGGGTATGTATGGCTTTATCAACTTCATTATCTGGGCGGGATGGTTTTTGCAAGGACAGACTCATCGAAATCTCCCACACCATGGGTTTTCCGGTGATGATCAGAAGTTTCGCACGATGAGACGAGGGTTATGCACTACCTTTTTAACCACAAGCATCGCTCAGGCTTTGTTCAAGCTGCTTCGCGCGTTCACCAAAGACAAAGAACGTATTGTCGTCTGTATCCTGATCACCAGTTATGACTGGGTGAATTTTTTTTCACCATGCATGAACAAGTACTTGAAGTACTGGAATCGTCCCCTGGCATGGCAAATCAACGCTGGAGTACCAGGCGATGGCAACAACGGCCTCCCCACGGCCAAGGTAAAGACCTTCGGAGACGGGCAAGAGCATTGGCACGGGGAAAGGGACCGACCAGACGGAGCTCCGATTAAAATGATGACCCGGGCTCCAGGTTTTCACTTTGCTCTCCTGTTAGTTGAAAAATCTAACTTTTATTTTATTTTGTTAAATAGCGGAAGGGACGCTGCCCAAAAAACTTCCTCCCGTAAAGTTTGCAGATCCAAAACTTCTGAAGGATGTTCGCAAGCTTGCGCAGAAGTATTGTGGACAGGAGGAGAAGGACCAGATAGAACATATGCTAGGTTGTAAATGTTTATTGTTATATTGTCATACATAACTGAAAATGTTTTATAGGCCGCCCAGGCGCAGTTGCAGGCTTGCGCTTTGCAGGAAGCTACGGCGAGGGAGGCGAGCCTGGTTATCCAGGTCATGTTTCCTGCACTGACAAAAACGATCAGAAGTGGTCAGTGAATGTTAGAGTGCTAGCAGATCTTCCACCGGACCCCTTTGCAGTCCCACCTGACAGGAAGGCAAAGATGATCGGTCTTTCCAAACTGACAGAGGAGGAAAGGCTAAACTACCCTAGAACTTACTTCCTCAGTGATAGCCAACCGCCAACACATCCTGCTTGGGTTGGAGGTAGAATGCTCTCAGCACAGCAGCGATTAGAACAGGATTTAGCGTTTGAGGCAGCTGATGGTAGGTCAATGCCAGCATGGGAAAGGGTTGCATCCTTTCTTGCTGTAGCGTCAGATGAAAAAGCTTTTGGAGCGATGAGAGTGTTAGTGAAGGAGTTGGTAAGCTATCTTCGAGCACATGGCATCGCCTTTCGAAATGCTGATAGAAAGCAGTTCAAACGTGCAGAACTTGTGAGTGCAGCATGGGGGCACTTTCAAGTATGTGATTGCAGCATTGAACAAAAAGGAAAGGCTGCAGTGGGTGGTAGAGATAGTCTTGCTAGAGGTCAGGGTCGGGCAAGTGCTCGGGGTCGTGCTCGGGGTCGGGGTCGGGGTCGGGGCAGGGGTAGGGTTAGAGTGCCATCGGACGAAGAAGAAGAAGAAGAAGAAGAAGAAGAAGAAGAAGAAGAAGAAGAAGAAGAAGAAGAAGACAGTCGGGGTCGGGCCAGAGCTCGGGGTCGGGGTCGGGGCAAAGGTAGGGGTCGAGTGCAATCGGAAGAAGAAGAAGAAGAAGAAGAAGAAGAAGAAGAAGAAGAAGATTGGTTTGCGAAAACATCTAGAAAGTATGCAAGGGAGTTGAAGAAACTAGCTCGCCATGCAGCTGCTCTGTAAGTGACTGTAGCTCAGTTCAATCTTCCACCCCCCCCCCCCCGGCGAGCTCCACCAGCCGGATACTAAATTCAAGTCGAAAGTGATTGATAATTTGTCGAATATTATTTAATATTCAGCTTGTAATAATGCAATTAAGCAGATTTAGTAATCAAATTCATTATTGAAACAGATGAGAAAAACCAATATTAAGATTTAATAAATGACTAAGTATCCTTTCTCACATATGTAGGAGGCTTCATATTGATATCACAAAGTCAAACTAGGAAGCTTTAAAACAACTGGCAAATCATTTTAATACGTTATTCAGCTTATTCAATATTATTTTTACTAAATAAAACACATTTTCAATGTCTGAATCAAAAAGTGCAAAATCACCTGTAGGACAATTTCGGAAAAATTGATACCCCACATTTGGCCGAATCACTTGTTAAACTAGCAAAACATCTCACAAAGCAACTAATCACACCGCCCCACACAAAAACGAAAAGGCAATAGATAAAAAAATTTGATAGCACTAAAAAAGTTCAGGCCGTGAGCCCACACAATGAGGTACGTATCTCAAGTCAAAAATAGCACAATGGGGAACGTATCTTCTCCCAAAAAACCTGGGAACTGAGGATTTTGTGGATCCACAGAAACCATCTTTCGCATAATGTCGGAAGCACTCGTAAAGCCGTCAGAGAGGACGGAAGAAGATTGGAACGAAATATATGATATTACTCATCGCTCAGCCTATGAACTTGAATTAGATGAGGCTAATGTTGACGAGAAAATGAACAAAATTGATTGTCAAATCTCATTACTCGCTAAAAAAAAAAATTCCCTATTGCCCAACAAGAAAGCAATAAGAAAGAGACTAGACGAGATAAACCGAGGTAAGAATGAACGGGAAAATGAACTTTTAATTTCTCGCAAAAGAAAATTGAAAGTGAAAGAGATAAACGAAAACCTTAAGAAATTTGAGGAATTTCGTAAAAAAAATAAATCTTTCTCCGCCTCGGAAGTAAATCGTCTGGAAAATCTCATATTGCTAGGGAATTCTTTTGAAGAAGTAATATCAAATTCTAATCCTTCTTCTTCTTCTGACGAGGATGACGTTGAGCAGGGGACTGCAAATATGAACCGCAGTCTCAGGAACAAATAATATGTGTGTTAAGAAACGCAAATAAAAAAAACCAAAAAACTGAGCGAAAGCCCTCTACCTTTCAAAGAAGTTTTGTCCTTTGTTTTTTTCTGTAACAGACAATGTCGGAGGAATTTGTTGATGAGATGGAGGCTATGGGATTTGAGCACAACGAGGATCAAGACGAAGTTGAGGCGCAAGCAGAAGCCAAAGCCGTGGTGCCTTCGCCATCGCCATCGCCTTCGCCATCGCCATCGCCAGCAGATGCAAAGGAAGTCGCTCCTCGTCCGTGGGTAAACTTCGGCGACCTTTCCTCACGAGCGGTTCTTAATACTTCGGGAAGATTTGTGGAGATGTCAAAGGCTTTTGTAAAAGCCTCAAAGTCTATTAAATTGTTCGCCAGCAAATCCTCTCACCGCGAAGACCCAAATTGTTTTTATGCAAAAGCGAAGTATGACACTAGCATAAAAGACCCAAAATACAAATACTATTTTCTGGTGTCAAAGGGGAGTGGGGCGCTGGAGGAGTTGTTGATTTTCAACAGCCTCAACGCCGTGGCGAAGTTGAACCATGAAGCATCTCAAGTCAATTGGATTGTAAGAATTCGTTAATTAAATTGGTTCTTTGATATTATTTTTTAACGACGTTTTCGCATTTCTAGCGCGGATGCCGATTTTCTATTTGAAATAATTAAAATAATATAATTATATATAGGACATGACAGATATTATAGCACGATTGCCGTATGATTTGCAAGAATATATAAAACGTTTCTTGTTTAATCATGATTTACCAACAGAAGATTACGAATTATGCGACAATTGCGGACTTACTTTATCTGTTGTAGAAAGTCCAATAATATACGCTCAGCATATGAAGTGGTATTTCAATTACTATTGTTTTTGCTCTAGAAAATGTATCAGTGAATATTTTTGACTTAGAAAAAATATAGACTTGTCTATTATATACTAAGATGCGGAGCGAAGATGACAGGAAATTTGTTAGGCAGTTAAGAGTTGCTACTGATGAAAGTAAAATTTATGAAGTGGTGTCCAACTTCTACGATAGTGAGTTAAAACCAAGTATAGCCTTTCATAATTCTATTATATCTTTATTTAGCACACCAACGAGTGATGAAGAGGTGCTTGAGGCACTAAAAGCAATATATCCGAAATATGCTATCGTGTATCCAAATTTGAATAGTAGAAGACAAAGACTTTCTGAGGTGAGAAAAAAAGCAATAGAGCCTTACCAAAGCGAAAAAGTATATGAAATGAGCAAACTGGATAAGTATTTTAATCTAAATGAAGACGAGCGGATTGATATCGTTGAGGGATATAAGAAAGATGTCAAAGCCAAAAATGAACAAAAAATACAAATTGATGTCCGTGATGTAATGGCTAAATGAACGATATGATATTAAGTAATGACCCTTACCTTAAACTACTTGCCTTGATGATAGCAATTGGAGCAAGGCCTGTAGAAATATTTGACAAAAACACATATGAATTAATACCAGATAAACCTTCTTGGTTGCGAGTGAATAACCTAGCAAAAAAGAGGGAAGGACAAAAAAATAATTGGACTGAGAGGCCTGTTGTCCTTTTTACTCCCCAGTTCGTAATAGAACAAGTAAATTCAATACGAAATCATTTCAAAAAGAAAAAAGCAGTTATCGTCAACAGCGAAGGGGTGCTTGATAAACAAAAGAATAATGAACTAAACAAAAGAATTATCAAAATCTTCCCTTGGCTATCAGAATACACGCGGAAGAGTAGTATGTTGCGAAAACTATATGCTAGTTTGTCGTATAGTAATTTCGCCAATCCGAAATTAGAGAATTTTAACACGTGGGTAAGCAATGTATTGGGACACGGCGATATGCTCACAAGTTTTAGTTATAGTTGGGTTAATGTGGCCGATCCTGAAGAAATTAAAGCAGAAGGGATTAAAACAGAATTAGAGGAGTTGAGACGCAAAATAGTTTATGTTTGAATTTAAATAATACTAATGAAACTGAAAGCAAAAACGGAGACGAAGAAAGCAAATAATATTATCAACCATTAGGAAAAAGCGCTAGCAGAGAGGATTAGTATAAATTGCTTGAGCAGATTTACAATGATAACCCGAATATTACAAATACTAAACTAAGAAAGATAAGCGGGATTGGAGCCGTTATTGTCAATAAGTTTATCAAAGAGAAGAGGAGTGGAGCGACGAAGAGCGAAGCGAAGAAAGAAGCGCCAAACGAAGAGGAAGCAAAGCCATTAAGAAGAAGCACGAGAAATAAAAGAAGACTTATACTTAACCACAATCAATGGGGGCTCACCATATCTTGCTCTAAGATTAGACTCTCGCCTGTAGCATTTAATGGAGCAGATTGTGAAAAATTCAATACTATCTACACCATAAAAATTACCTGCTATAATCGGTGGGTGCGAGTGGAATGTGCGAGACAAGCCACATATATTACAAAATTCTTCTCCATATTTCGGTTGGGGCATTTCTGCATAAAAAATGTCCTTATATGTCCAACTATATCACTCGGAAATTCGCGTATTATTATTGACATGTTTTATATTATATAAAATATAAAATGAACCTTTTTGGTCAAAGCACGAATACACCATCGTCATCAACTACATCGTCGTCGTCTTCTTTATCTATTGATAGCATAAAAGACGCATTACCAACAACCGCCTTCGGAGAATTGCTAACGGCTACTCTGTCGCCAATATTACAAAATGTATTTACATATGGTATTAATACGCGATTCTTTGACAAAACGGAGACTAATGGCGGGGTGGTATCAACTGCTAATTCAATGGCGGTTTTGACTACATCGGCCTCAGGTAATTCAACTGCGCAGATTACGACTATTGAGCGAGCCAAATATAGAAGTGGTATGGGTTTAGTTGCTAGATTCTCCGCATTGTTTCCATCATCTACCGCCGCGACTACTTTCAATTGCGATATTGGCATAGGCACACCAGCAGACAATTTATGTTTTAGACAATCAAGTTTGGGAATGTCTGTTGTAAGAACGGCGGGAAGTGTAGAAAATGTAGTGAGTCAATATGCGTGGAATGTTGATAAATGCAATAATACTGGAAACTTCCCCACGATTGATTTTACCAAATTGAATGTGTTTGAAATAGTTGTTCAGTATCTGGGCAGTGGTCAAATACATTCAAAATAGAAAACCCGCGAACTGGACGAATGGAAGTAATTCATGCGATTAAATACGCGAGCACTGCTACTACTCCATCATTGGATCAGGCGGCGTTTGCTATTTATGCGAAGGCGTATTCATCAAGTCTGGCATCCGTTGTAATGAAAACGGCCAGCATGTTTTTAGCGGTTGAAGGGGTTTGATCGGACTATTGCTATAACTAATGCGTATGACAATGTCAAGAGTATAGGATCAACTGAGAATGCCATATTTACTATTAGAAACCGCGCCACATTCAACAGCAAAACGAATTACAACATAATCTACTTTGAGAATTTATGCATCAGCAATTCGGACACTAAAACATGTATCGCGAGAATTATTCTTAATACCACATTAGGAGGAACACCTTCTTATTCAAATTACGATACAAACACATCGTTAGAGGTTGATACTGCGGGGACAACAAGAACAAGTGGAAGTGTGATATTTACATATGTGTTGTCTGGTGGTTCATCAATATACATTGATTTGTCTCAATATAGTACCAAGATAGGGTCAGGTAAGACATTTACTATATCCGCACAAAATACAAGCGGTGGAACGGCAAGTATTAACGCTTCATTAAACTGGATTGAAGACCAAATTTAAACAAAAAAAGAAGGTTTTATTTATGCATAATGCATAAATTGCCTTAAGCATCAACTTTCTTTTCTATCTCTATCGCCATTTTTTTTATGTATTCAAAACCCTTATTTTTGATTAATTTTTCTGTTGTACGTGCGTGATTTTTCTTCAAATATATGTAAAACTGATCAATATTAACACCGCAGGGAATTTGTTTTTTATGCTGTCGTCGTCGTCGTAAGTTGATGTTTTTGATTAGAGTGAATAGTATATCTAAATTTTGTATGTAGGTCATTACATTTATGTATTCTTTTTTTGCTTAAGCATGATACACCTTCAAGAGAATTGAAACTTCAAAATTGACAGGACACTCAAGCACATTGCCACTCGCATTTCTAATTACAATATCAATAGACCTTAAACTTTTTGTTGTAAGAAATGGCACATAATTGGCAACATCGTTTGACGATTCAAAGTAGCACTGGACCCCATAGGGCTTATCTAAATTGCATTTACCAACGACAGAGAAATTACCATTTGCTTCACCTCAACCAGAATGGTTCAATGCACGGCTATGAACATAAACGGCAGTTTCACCTATTAGATTTACTATGGACTCTCTCTATTATTATTATTATTATTATTATTATTATTATTATTATTATTATTATTCCATCTGGGCCCTGTCGCCAGTTCGATTCCCGTCGGTGCCACCAGTATTTTCATTGAACATACCGGTCTATTTCTGGACCAGTATTTTCATTGAACATACCGGCCCGTCTGGAAGTGTTGGAACTGCCCTTGCGGGGGTGTCATTAGAGCTTATCGTCAATTCTTCGTACTCCCCTCACGGGTGAGACGATGGAGGCGCATGTGCAGAAATGCATCAGCCATTGACAGAGAAGCACTATTACTATTATTATTATTATTATTATTATTATTATTATTATTATTATTATTATTAGGGAGTACATAGGCCATCGGTCCTTTCCATGGGCTGATTGGTATAAAGCTCCTAGAGTAATGTTCTATGCCGTCACTTCCTTTATTCCACCGATTGGTGTGGAGACTTTCCTTATGGAATGGAGGACTGTATGCACATGGCCTTTTGGCTCAGCAATTGGCAAGAGAAGCACTATTATTATTATTATTATTATTATTATTATTATTATTATTATTATTATTATTATTATTATTATTATTATTATTATTTGGACACCGTGATAGCCCAGTGGTCAAGTTCTACCATCTGGGCCCTGTCGCCAGTTCGATTCCCGTCGGTGCCACCAGTATTTTCATTGAACATACCGGTCCGTCTGGACCAGTATTTTCATTGAACATACCTGGAACTGCCCTTGCGGGGGTGTCATTAGAGCCTATCGTCAATTCTTCGTACTCCCCTCACTGGTGAGACGATGGAGGCGCATGTGCAGAAATGCATCAGCAATTGACAGAGAAGCACTATTATTATTATTATTATTATTATTATTATTATTATTATTATTATTATTATTATTATTATTATTTCTATTTCTATTATTATTTCTATTTCTATTATTATTATTATTATTATTATTATTATTATTATTATTATTATTATTTGGACACAGTGATAGCCCAGTGGTCAAGTTCTACCATCTGGGCCCTTTCGCCAGTTCGATTCCCGTCGGTGCCACCAGTATTTTCATTGAACATACCGATCCATCTGGACCAGTATTTTCATTGAACATACCGGTCCGTCTGGAAGTGTTGGAACTGCACTTGCGGATGTGTCATTAGAGCCTATCGTCAATTCTTTGTACTCCCCTCACGGGTGAGACGATGGAGGCGCATGTGCAGAAATGCATCAGCCATTGACAGAGAAGCACTATTATTATTATTATTATTATTATTATTATTATTATTATTATTATTATTATTATTATTATTATTATTTGGACATCGTGATAGCCCAGTGGTCAAGTTCTACCATCTGGGCCCTGTCGCCAGTTCGATTCCCGTCGGTGCCACCAGTATTTTCATTGAACATACCGGTCTATTTCTGGACCAGTATTTTCATTGAACATACCTGCCTGTCTGGAAGTGTTGGAACTGCCCTTGCGGGGGTGTCATTAGAGCTTATCGTCAATTCTTCGTACTCCCCTCACGGGTGAGACGATGGAGGCGCATGTGCAGAAATGCATCAGCCATTGACAGAGAAGCACTATTATTATTATTATTATTATTATTATTTTGGACATCGTGATAGCCCAGTGGTCAAGTTCTACCATCTGGGCCCTGTCGCCAGTTCGATTCCCGTCGGTGCCACCAGTATTTTCATTGAACATACCGGTCTATTTCTGGACCAGTATTTTCATTGAACATACCGGCCAGTCTGGAAGTGTTGGAACTGCCCTTGCGGGGGTTTCATTAGAGCTTATCGTCAATTCTTCGTACTCCCCTCACGGGTGAGACGATGGAGGCGCATGTGCAGAAATGCATCAGCCATTGACAGAGAAGCACTATTATTATTATTATTATTATTATTATTATTATTATTATTGGACACCGTGATAGCCCAGTGGTCAAGTTCTACCATCTGGGCCCTGTCGCCAGTTGGATTCCCGTCGGTGCCACCAGTATTTTCATTGAACATACCGGTCTATTTCTGGACCAGTATTTTCATTGAACATACCGGCCCGTCTGGAAGTGTTGGAACTGCCCTTGCGGGGGTGTCATTAGAGCTTATCGTCAATTCTTCGTACTCCCCTCACGGGTGAGACGATGGAGGCGCATGTGCAGAAATGCATCAGCCATTGACAGAGAAGCACTATTATTATTATTATTATTATTATTATTATTTTGGACATCGTGATAGCCCAGTGGTCAAGTTCTACCATCTGGGCCCTGTCGCCAGTTCGATTCCCGTCGGTGCCACCAGTATTTTCATTGAACATACCTGTCTATTTCTGGACCAGTATTTTCATTGAACATACCGGCCCGTCTGGAAGTGTTGGAACTGCCCTTGCGGGGGTGTTATTAGAGCTTATCGTCAATTCTTCGTACTCCCCTCACGGGTGAGACGATGGAGGCGCATGTGCAGAAATACATCAGCCATTGACAGAGAAGCACTATCATTATTATTATTATTATTATTATTATTACTGTAATATATTGCAACGCTACTTTAATAATTTTAATATTAATATTATAAGGGTCACCGTCTTAGTTAAATCAATGGCCTTCGGGCTAACGATTTGTATGGATGACCAGAGGTCACTTGTAAAAGTCAC
>WBZZ01004529.1:112500-127500 GCA_019918135.1 Paulinella micropora
TTAACATCCCTTCGAATTACCTACAAACAATAAGGCTCCCCAAGGCCCGGGGATGGCATCCGGACGACCAAGACCCATACGAGTATTCCCCCCCCCCCCCCCCCCCCCCCAGGAGTTGCCTACTACCAACAATCGATCCGAACAATACAACCACCAGCCCCCGTGGAAAGATATGGACGAAAAGTGTCCTCGCCCACCCCCAGTCAGGAATCAACCATTCCTGGATTGGTACTCACACGAACAACTTCTAGCCCAACGCCGATACCAGGGATACCTTGGGATAGAATGGGTCTGCAATTGCCGGGATCTTGGCCCGCATAGGAATACAACTACGCCAAGAAGATGATGAACCAACCACAGGGAATCCCCAAGGACGACTCCGCTACCCCTACGTCATAACAGACCAACACCGATTCACGGGAAAAATCACCCTCGCAGCGGACAGCAGGCAAGCCATACTGAAGTTTAAAGCTAAAAATACGAGCAGGAATCTGTGGTCCCTCAGACACCGAATCAGTACAAACCGGGGTAAAAAGGTGAACGCACCCAGATTCTCTCTAAAGTGGGGACCGGCAGCTGAAATGAGGGGCGAAACGCAACAAATCTCCAGCCAATACCTAAGCTCATCAACGAAAAGAGCAGACTGGGAAATACGCCTCATCCTTCTATGTCAACTAAACGCATGGGACACACCAGCCATGAAGAGTGTTCGCACCAACAGACGCGAGGACGGGAAATGCCCATACTGTGACCTCGTGGGCACCATCGAACACTTCATGACCTGCACAGACCCCCCCGCACCCACAGGAGCTCATTAACGCCCTGAACGCCAGGCACTCTGCGTCCCGGGAAGTGTTGAAAAGACACCTAAGTCTGGACCCAGATACTCCCCTCGAACACCAGCCCCACCGCATGATTCTCATCGCCGAGGAAGGGGAACCAATCACTCTCCCGACGACCCACGACATAGATGCAGCCTGCACCAGCCTAGGGTAACAAGGGGAAATCTGCCGAAACGAACGGATGCATCCAGCAGCCGATCTCGCGAAATCTCTGAGAGAAGAAGGGGAGTCATGGAAACCCGACATCATCCTAACTCCTTCCATATCATCACCACATATATACCTAGTTGAAGCAACCTCACGTTCTGACGAATGGCTTATCAGATTAGATCAATCTATCTACCTCACGTTCTGACGAATGGCTTATCAGATTAGATCAATCTATCTATGTAACATCATCCAGCAACACTATCAGACGAATAGGGGACAAAGAAGGATTGCGAATCCAACCACCATATAACCCCCAAGACCCATCATCCCCTCGAGGCGAGAACCCCGGCCCCCTATCACCCGGCCACTAGAACCCTGGCAATCCAAAACACCACATGGATACAATCCCAGAGCAATATATGAGCACCGATACCAGGAATACCACGAACTAAGGCTTAGTTCCCAGGGACAATTCATACCACAGCTCCTCATGATCGCCATGGGAATCAGAGGATACATCCCATCAGCAGGTTACAAGATCCTGAAAGACCTCTTCTCCAGCGCACAAGCTAATTAAAAGCAGTTTACCAAGAGCTCACTGATATATGCCACGATCATATCCTAGCTGTGTGGAAAATCCTCCATGCATGCCCAACTCAGGGAGCACTCCAATAACCCACCAGGTCCAGCAAACCGAGAAACCTCGAGTATTACATAAATAGATTGATCAAACGCAACCCCCCCTTAAAAATAAACAAATAAATAAATAAATAAATAAATAAATAAATAAATAAATAAATAAATAAATAAATAAATAAATAAATAAATAAATAAATAAATAAATATAATAGCAAAATATATTACAAACATATTTACAAGCACGTAAGCAATAATTATTAACGTTTAGAAATAAATAGAGGACTATAACAATCACTCAGCACCGGGACCCGGGGAACCAGAAGATCACATGACGGAGCCAGACCATGGAACCCGAACTTAGTATGGGACCCCACAGTTCAGGAACAAGTCCAAGGAAGGGACCAGACGAGCTAGATCCTGAAAGGAGTTAAAGTTTTGTCGGTTATAATCAAAAGATATTATTTAATGCAAGCCGGGGTCTGAGTCCAAGTAATTCAAAGCACTCTGATAATAACCTAAGCTTCCTTCTCAGTGGTAAAAGATCTAGAGAGGAAACCAGTATGGTGGGAAAATGTAGGAGACTATCAGAGCCAAGCAACAAAAAGGAAAAAGAGAGCCATTTCCCGATGTCACCCCTAACGATAATATTATCAGGTGTAAAAAGTAGTGCCGATTACTTGACTTAATATTATCGTTTTCAACAGGCTCAAAAGTATATAAATAAAAACTGATATAACTACATATTGACGAGATATAGCTCATCTATACATCACTGTGTATAGTGAGTATAAGAAAAGATCACATATTTACCTATCTGCGCCTACAAAAGGGCCTTGGAATTAATAACAAGACCCAGACGGAGCTAATGCCGGAATATTAATACTAAACACCACACTGACGAATTTCATTAATAACTCATCTTTCGCAGAAGGCACTCTTCCCCCCGACTGCTATGAAAACATCATGCAGTAGGCCACCTACATGTGTGCGGCCAGTCGTGCTCGGCCAATAGCCATTCCCGTGCCTTGCGTGAAGGGTCGGTCCTCGGATTCGCCCCCTCTTACCTTGGGGTTATGCGAAGGCTCGGAGCACACACGCGTAGCTGGGTGAGGACCTGGACTTACTATCATCCTTACTGGCGTCCAAATACTTCACCTACCCCCCCGAGTCGATAAATGAGATTCAAGGAAGAGGAGATAGACGGAGAAGCTATTTACCGAGTCTGGTTCGCTGATCAGCGGTCAGACCCCTTTCACATTATTTAGTATTAATAACCAGATGCTTAACTGATTTAAGAACACGAAAGATCAAAGCTGAGGACCGTTTGTACGACCCTCGCTCCCTTTCTTCAAGCGACATAGAAAGACAATCGTATGTCTTTAGTCGAGATTAAAAAGGCAATCGTATGCCTTGTCTACTACCGCGGAATTAAAATGCAATCGTATGCCTTGTCTACTACCGCGGAATTCGAACGCGATGAGTCGATCTTAGGATGTGGAAAAATCCACTCCTAGAATGTACCCATTCCTCATTCGCTCAGGGTTGGCCAGGACGACAATGTCACTGTGATCTGTAATAATATATTACTAGAAGTGACAGTTACACTTTTTAGACCGGAATATATTATCGTTAGGCCGGACCACGGGAATTGGCTGGTGTTTGCCTTGGTTGTTTTTGGCTCCGCTAGTCTCCCACATTTTCCACCATCTTTGATCCTTATTAATATTTATGATATATAAGAACAGAGAATTGGTTTATTAGCGGAGTGGCTGGATTTGGTTGTAATAAAGAAGAGGCATCATTAAATATACTTTCAAGAACAGTTCTTTAATAACAGGGGTTTACCAGACCACGAATAACTGTGCTCACCCCTTTGCAATGGGCTAGGTAAGTTTGGGTTTTTGGGTTAGAGTTCTGTAAGGGTAAGGGGCAAAGTTTGGGTAAAGGGCATGGTGTGTGTGGGATCTTCAGTGCAACGAAGGTTCTGAGCGGGAAGTCTGTGGTGGGGAATTGGTTCAGGTTGTATGGTAACGGATGTAGGTTGGGTGAAGTGGAAGGATAGATAGAACGGTCAATGAGAAAAGTTTGCGTTTGATATGGGCGAAAAAAGGAAAATTCTAGAGTAAATGTCATTTTTTCCGTGCACCCAGGGCGGGGAAATAGTAAAACAGGTAAAAATTGAAACAAGTTAGAAAAAATCACGATATATTATAGTAAAGTGATAATTTCTCATGAAGTTAGTTATTGGTAAATTAACGTATTGGTAAATAAATTGGAATGCATCATAATTGGCAGAATTTATTAGTTCCTCAGTGAGTTAGTTAGCTCCCCGGTTAGTTAGACAGGGAGCCTGCAGGGCGGGTGAGGGAATGGTAAAGTTGGATATGGTGAGACATGGTGGGTGCAGTAAGTTATGTTATTGGTAGTTATGTTGGGGACGGGCAAAGTTGATTTTCCGATTCCAACGGTAGGGCTACCACGAGTCAGTGGCTTGTGGGAAGATTGTCCGTAAAGTCCTCCACTGCTATACGTCAACTTATTCCGCAGATCCATCGGCAGGTGGGCAAAGGTGCGGATGATCACAGCAAGTTTACTCCATTCTTTAGGGCGGAGGGAGTATACGCTGTCAAGGGCAGCTTTCCAGATGGAGGAAGGGTAGGGTATTTCGACCATGAGTTGTAGTGTTGCAGAGAGTAGGAGATCTTAGGAGTTAGTTTGACATGCAAAATTGGCTAGCATTCCAACGAGGGTAGCATGAAGTGTTGTACGGTGAACATATTGGGAGTATGGCGGGAGGCGCGGCACGGGTTGTCGATTGTGAGTCATCATGTCCTTCCAATTCTTGAAGAAGGGTCTGATGCTGTAGTTCATATCCGGGTCTTGGTATAGCTTCATGGACGTTCCCGCGAAGTCAACTATGAAGGCAGCATTTGTTGGTCCGAGCATGTCTTCTTCCAGTTCCAGGCCACCAGTGTAAGCATGGGGTTGCGATGGTGATTCTGTAGTTGCGCCAGAGTCACGTATTGCTTGTAGTAGTTTTTGGGCTTCTTGCCTTTCACATACGTCATCCCAGTTTGCAAGTATGAGTAGTAGAAGATCATCGATTTGTCGGATGCCATAGATCTGCTTCGAGAACGTCCGCTTGAGTAGTGTACGGATTAGGACAACCTCATCGCACATGCACTTCATCTGCGCAAGGGGCGACGACAGGTATCCTCCAATTGTGCATCCATCTTTTTCCACGAACACAGCATCTCCAAGGATAAAGTGAGAGTGGGCAAAGTCAAGTGACACGATGTTGATTATGTCATCGAACGTGAAGGCAATTTAATCTTGCGGGGCATATTTACGGTTCCATCCGATGTCGTATTTGCCGTTTTGCATGAGAGTCTTGGATATGTACACTATGGGTTTCCAATTTCTGGATCTAGGGCCTTGGAAGGTAATTTGGGCAAGAGCAAAACATAGTAATTCTTGATTGGGCCAGCCATGTGGACATTTGTTTGACATCAAATTGAAAGACTTTGATCGTGCGTTTTGTGTTAGCGGTAGCGTTTGCACCGGAGAATATGCGGTAGGCGCGGTCGAGGTGAGATCGGATGTCATCAAGTCTATTCAAGTTGAAGGTTCGCACACGAAGAAATAGTTCTGTCGTGAGAAAACTGAGAATCTTCCCTACTCTCCGTAGGATGGCGCGCCACGGGGATCGCGCTTGATTACAGATTAGTCTGGTCTTGTTAGCAGGATCCTTATTTTTCGGTAAAAGAGTTGTGGAGTGAATCGCCGCTTTACGGGTACGGAGAGATCCAAAGCGTTGGAGGTTATGAAGTTCAAAGTCAGTGCGATAGGCGTGTAGGAGTTCAGACCGATTGATTGTGACAGATAAGAAAGAGGGTGCCTTGATCACCTCTTTTTGTATGCGTTCCCAAGTGAGGACAGGACATTGGACCCATAGTTGGTTGTTGTTTTTATCTAGAGCTTGGACTACCATCCGTCGCAGAAAGGCGTATCCTTGCTTGCATGACGTCCCTTTCGGAGACTGAGTTAGGAGGTGGTTCCGGGCATGTTTCACTAAGAGTTTTGTAGGTGTCAAGCAGGCGGCCAAGTTGGTACTTGTTGCGGTGAGGTATTTGCTGAGCCATGGCATAGAGGAAGTTGATCCAGGCTTTGCAGTCCAGTTCATCTGAGGTCTGTGCGTTACTCTTGTCGTTGAGCTTGGGTTCCTTGCGATCAAAATCAATAGAGGGGAGATGTAGGGCTGTTTGGATCCGCTTGACAAAAGCAATGGTGGAGCTTAGAAGTGACTTGAGAATAAAGCCCGGTGTGGGGTGTGGTATGGTAGCGGCACTACACTTCCCAAATCGGCCCAATGATCCCTCCAGTGAAGGCGGCGTGTGGTGATAGGATGCTTTTGTTCCAGGCTCGACTGGTACAGACGGGTTTCTTCATGGTATGCGGTTGGAGTTTGAAGTTAGCCAGATGCCGTGGTGCATTAATGAGTCGCGATGCAATGGAGGCCGGTCTTTTGTAACTAACTTTGCATAGAGAGACTAGGGTCTTCCGAACATTCGTATCGGCGATGAAGATGCGTAAGATCGGTTCTTGTCGGGTCCGCAGATATCTCCTGCTTATGCACATGCGGTCATTTGACTCCATCGTGTAGGTTTTGTTGGACAGGATAAGAGGGTGCCGTTTCCTCAAGTGATGGGAGAGAACATTACAGGCGTAGAGTTTAGTGCGGTGATTCTCAATGCTCTTTGCTTGCTGCCACACTCGCATGGCTTGGAAGGCAGTGGCTCTCCGTAAGTGTTTGACCCAGCGATGGGGATGGTATGCTATAAGTTCGACATGTAGCTCTTGAGTTAGTTCGAGGATAGCTCCGGAGTTTGACAGACGCAGTAGGCATTGGACACCGGGTTTCATCAGGTAGCATCGGGCGGCTGTTGAGCGTAACATGACGTATGGTTGACGGGGAGATACTTGGAAACCTTCGTAGATCTTTGTAGTGCCATAAAAATGTGCTATGTAGTCCCAGCCTTGTAGTCCATTTCCTCTTCCATGTTTCCGAAGCTTGAAGATAGCGCCGGGCTCCAGGTCATCGCAGATTGCAGAGATTGAATGGCGTACTAGTGGAGGGCCCTCCGTTGGAATGGCTTTCCAGTAGGCCAGGTCATTCGTATGCCGTTGGGCATTTGCGAGGCTTCTGCATTGCATGCTACATGGGTGCGGATGGCAAGAGTTGCATACTTCATGTGGAAAGGTAGAACGGTATCGGGCAAAGGGTTTCGGGTTGTCCTCAGTTCGAAAAGTAGCTGAGGGGTAGGCTTTACGTCGCATGTTGAGGGTCGGTTTGAGCCAATTGATGAATTTTGTTTCCATGCATCGTCGATTGGCTCGGGCTGAGTCCTGTTCCATCTTTGTTGCTGAAGTCGGGAGTGGTCCCATAAGAAGAAGGGGTATAGATATAAAACGACGCATGCCGAGTTTACAACCTTGGGCAAGAAGGCGGGTTTGTCCAGGCTGGTGGTGTTGCGAACAATTGAAGTATCGCATTCCTCTGAGTTCGGACTTCATGCGTTTTTCCCATTGAAAAGATTCCCCAATGTAGCTCTGTACTGTTCCTGGTGCTACGATTCCGTAGATGACTTGCATGCGTCCAGGGTTCGGGATATCAAAGGAAAATCCGCTCTGTTTTGGCGTTGCAATAGGCAAAGCATCGGCTTGAAGCGGCGAAGGGCAGGGTCAGTTTTGTTGAAGACAAGGGCAGCAATTAATAAGTAGTAGGTCGTTTTCATGAGCGGTGTATATGCTGACCAGCGAATCCTTTTGGTTTGGGAGAGGGCCAGTTTCGCATTCAGAGTTGGGTACTGAGTAGGCGGAACAATCTCCGAGCAATGGCGAAGTTGGCTGATATTATCATGGAGTGTCGCTGGATGTCGTTGGGGTAACCGTTCCAATCTGATAGTTTGACTAGGTTGCGTGCCCTGTTTTTGAACTTGCGTAGAGTACGTAGTGATGCTTTAATCCAGCGGAGACACTCCAGACATCCCTATGTTGTTTTCTTTGCGGCCTTATCCTTCTTATGCTGTTGCTTCCTTGGGGGTCGTCCACTAACTGGAGAGAGTGCGGATTTCGCCGGGGTCGGGTCCTCAGGGCTAGGTTTCGAGGATACGGGTTGCTCTGCTGTTTGCTTCTCTTTCTGGTCAGGTTCCTCTTTGTCGTCCTTCTTGTCTGTAACAGGGGATGCATGGGCAGGCTTGTCCGCATCATTGGGTGCTGCAGGTTCCGGTTCGTTGCTTCCCGTCGCTGGTAAGGGGTTCTTGCTGGGGGTCTTTGCCGGAGTGACGGGGTTTTCCAGTTGTTGAAGGACCTCCGGGGCATCACCAGCATTCACCGGGAGGGCAGGGTCCTTGGGCAGGTCTGCAGGCTCCAATGTGTTAGTAGACAAACCGCTGCTGCTGCTACTGCTGCTGCTGGTAACTACCGTGGACGTGGTCACGCAAGGGGGCAAGGCACAGCTATCAACTCTCACTACAGACGAAACATGCGTTGCAGTGGGTCCTTCGGGATTAGGGTTGGGTGTAGCATTGGCTACGGGGCTGTTGCCTTCAGCAGTGGGTAGTTGTGTCATTGCTGCTGCTGTTCGGCCCAGGGTTAGAAGGTTTGCGATCGCCGGGAAGTTGTTTAGCATTGTAAATAGTGCCTGCTGTTGGTTTACATTGACTTGAAGTCCCGTCAGTATCGGGGGAGGCGAAGACGACGATGAGGACGATGAGGGCAGGGTAGGCAGGCCGGTATGGGTCGCGGGTGTATGCGCCGCATCTACTTGACGTCGAGCTAAAGTGCGGAGCATAGGTAGGTTAGAGATGTCGATCGGATTAGGTAATGACCTCGCTTGGAGCCGAGCTTGTCGACGTGAGAGACGGAGATGGGCAGGCCGCGGGTCGGCGCCTAGGGCACGAAATAGTTCAGCATTATCCCCTCGTTCTTGTGGGTCATCATCATCAGCAGGATCACTAGAGGTAAAGTAGGCTGAAAGTTTAGTTAAAGGTAAGGGCTTTGAGGGGAAGAGTAGGGAGTGGGCATTTCATAGATGAGCAGGGGGGACCACCAGTTCTTCTTCTTCGTTCTCAAACGATATCGATGCATCCTGTTCGTCGTCTTCTTAATGTACACCATCGTCTACTTTTGCTGGTAAGGGAGGTGGTTGCGAAGCTGCTGGTGGGCTGGGAGAGCGGGAACTACTAACAGAAGGCAAGAGGGATTGTATAGTTGGGTTGATATCAACAGGGTGGTTAGTAGTATGCAGGGAGATAGTTGAATTGAGCTTGACGTGTAGTTAGGGTAGTAGTTTTGTCCTCTACTTGTGAGAGGAGGGTGTCAATGAAGTGACGATGTGGTCCACCATAGAATGGGATCAGAAGTGCAGGGCGAGGGTTATTCTTGGAGGCTTGAAACTGTATCCACTCATTGACACGATCCTCATCTTTTAACTCTTGCTGGTTGCTTTTCGTTCCCAACTCAATCTTTTGACTTCTCGAGAGTAGGCTGTGTTTCCACTGACTTGCTTGTCCGTTTGTAAATTGCATGAGGAGAGTAGTGTGGCAGATATCCAGTGTAACTAGACGATCATAGTGCAGTGGTGGAGCATGGTGTTGGTTTCGTCCTCGTTGTTGACGTTGTTGTTGTTACCTCTTTTCTTTTTCTTCTTTCACTTGTCTGTGGATGCGGTCCATGCTCTTTTTGTAGGGATCTGGGGCATCATAGCCTTTCTTCGTGGGGGTATTGCCAGTTGTAGAGGCAGATTGGGATCTGGAGTGGGTTTGGTCTTGTTTTTCAGTGAAGGGTTTGTGTTCCGTTCATAGCTTTGCTTCGAGCTGGCATGGGAGGTTGACTGGTGTCGGTCGTGTTGTTTCTGTCCATGGTCACGTCTGGGGATCCGGGGGGGACGACGAGCGTTGTTTTCCCGAATAGGAGAGTTGGTGTCTGCGGTTTGGACTGCGTCCCCGATCTTGAAATTTGTCTCGTTGTCGGTAGTCGTGCCTGTCAGAATGTTGGTGGTGAGTTTTGCGCGGGGAACTTGACCTATCTCTGCGGTATGGGGAGGCAGAAGGGCTCCTACGACGACTCGTGTCCATGCGTCGGCGATCTGAGCTTCCATGCATATGGTTGTAGCTTCTTGAGTTGTCTCCAGTGCGTGAGTGCAATTCTCTGCGATGGCGGTCCGTGTACCGACACTCAGTTAAGAATGTGATTGATGATAAATTGGATAATAAGATTGGAAATCGAACACGAAAATAGAAGAATAAAACATGGGCAGGTAACTTGAAGACAATATTTTGCTGCCAGTAGTATCTATCTATCTATCTATCTATCTATCTATCTATCTATCTATCTATCTATCTATCTATCCTGGTATCTATCTATCTATCTATCTATCTATCTCTCTATATCAATCTATCTATCTATCTATCTATCTATCTATCTATCTATCTATCTATCTATCCATCATGGTATCGTTCTCTGTTCATCGATGTTTCCGCGCCTTGGGTTTTTCCCATCCCCAATCCAAATCCCTTTGCTTCAAGCTATCCTCCTGCGTAGCTCGTTGCTCTTTTGCGATTTATCGCTCCTGTGCAGTCAAAAATTGGACTAATCTTCCTCTAGTCCGTATTGGTGACTGCATTCCATCATAGCCGTCCAGTGTTGCATAGCCCGGGCTAGGTCCCTGCGGGGGTTTAGGCCTCATACAATGTCATCATTGTAGCTTGCGCAAGCTTACGGTGCTCAAAACACTTGGACTAACGGCTTCCTTTTCCTTCTCTTCTTCCTTATCCTCCCACTCTCCATTCCTAGATTGCCTTTTTCTTCAACGTCCTTCCTCTCTTCTTTTTCCAGAACACAGTCTACCCGTGATTCCCATCCCGGACACATGCACAGTACACAAATTATTGTTTGATGTGAAACTGCGTTCCTTTGCAAGGACTACATTCCTTTGCGACATCTCATCTATCTATCTATCTATCTATCTATCTATCTATCTATCTATCTATCTATTTATCTATCTATTTATCTATCTATCTATCTATCTCTCTATCTATCTATATCTATCTATATCTATCTATATTTATCTATATCTATCTATCTATCTATCTATCTATCTATCTATCTATCTATCTCTCTCTCTATATATATGTATATCTATCTATCTATCTATCTATCTATCTATCTATCTATCTATCTATCTATCTATCTATCTATCTATCTGTCTGTCTGTCTATCTATCTATCTATGCATCGTAGACTCTGACTCCATCTCATCGCTGTTAGCTTGTCTATCTATCTATCTATCTATCTATCTATCTATCTATCTATCTATCTATCTATCTATCTATCTATCTATCTATCTATCTATCTACTCCATCTGCTTACTGGGTCCTCTGTAATGGAGGTGGGAGCTCGTTCTGCAAGGGGCGCTTATGGAACGAGCCCTGGCCCCGCCTGGTACTAGGGAGATTTGGTATCGCCTGTATCAGTCCCTTCCGTGCAAACATCACGGCTTAGCTGGGCATCGGGTTAATACTTTACCCACAGACTTCCTTGGTTGACGAAATCAGAAGCTTCTTTTTTCTGACATTAGTCGATATCTCATCTATCTATCTATCTATCTATCTATCTATCTATCTATCTATCTATCTATCTATCTATCTATCTATCTATCTATCTATCTATCTCATCGCTGTTAACTTGTCGTAAATCCTCTGCTTCTTCCTGCACACATGCATACACATATACATTCTTCCTCTATCTATCTATTTATCTATCTACCTACCTACCTACCTATCTATCTATCTATCTATCTATCTATCTATCTATCTTCTTCCTCCTGCACACATGCATACACATATACATTCTTTGTCAATTTATTTATTTTATTTATTTATTTATTCATTTACTAATTTACTAATTAACTCATTTATTCATTTATTTATTTATTTATTTATTTATTCATTTATTTATTTCACTTTATTTTATTTTATTTTATTTTATTTATTTATTTATTTATTTATTTCTCTGTCTCCATCTCTTCTGTGTTGACTTGTCGTAAATCCTCTGTATGTATGTATGTATGTATGTATGTATGCAAGCAAGCAAGAGCACTCCTCCTGCGCTGTACATGCATGCATGCACGCATGCATGCATACATACATACATGCATACATAAATACATAAATACATACATACATACATACATACATACACACATACATTACATACATACATACGTACATACATACATTATTTGTCAATTTCTCTCTTTCTTTCTTTCTTTCTTTCTTTCCTTCCTTCCTTCCTTCCTTCCTTCCTTCTTTCCTTCTTTCTTTCTCGCGCTCTCTGTCTCTCTCTGTCTCTCTCTCTCTCTCCCTCTCACTCTCTCTTTCTTTCTTTCTTTCCTTCCTCTTCCTCTTCCTCCTCCTCCTCCTCCTCCTCCTTCTCCCTCTTCCCTCCTTCCCCCTTCCCCCTTCCCCCTTGCCCCTTGCCCTCTTGCCCTTCCCCCTTGCCCCTTCCCCCTTCTTCCCCCTTGCTCCTTGCCCTCTTCCTCCCCTTCCCCCTTCCCCCTTCTGCCCTTTCTGCCCCTTGCTGCCCCTTCTGCCCCGTCTGCCCCTTGTGCACTACCACTGAAAATAAACCAATTTTCCTCCACAGAAACATTCCTCAAAAACACTCTTCTTGAGCACAGCTCATATGCACTACCGACTGTCAGACCATAACTTGAACTCTGCACTATATCATGAGTCTAGCACTTGCTCTTTCCATTTAATCAACCAGCCTTAGAACATTATATAAACCTTAAGCAAAGGGGTGAGCACGGCCACTCGTGGTCCGGGCCGGTAAACCCCAGATGGTGTCATTAAATATATATAATAACTATTTTGAAAGTTACATCTGCATCCTCAAGTTGCCCGGAGGCTGATTAGGGTTCGGGATACGACACATCTGCACGACCAGACCGCCTACGATGAGTCAAGTTTTCATCGCAGAGATACTATCAACCACTCACGCACTGGTGACAACTCCAGAAACTACAACTTTATGGACACGAGCCAACGACGTCATGACCGCCGTGACCTGTCGAAGAAGCCGATCCAACTCCCCATACCGCAGAAGAAGGTCACGTAAAGGATCAAACTCACCAGCGTCGCAGTTGTTATTACTTGAATACAGTGACTCAATATTAGTAATAATATAAACGCCTATCCGAGGCTCGGAGGCTAACGATATGAAGAATGAGTGAGGAATATATACCTAATGTAGAAGGGACTCCGTACTCTCCAAGCCAAGGATAACAGACAGACCGGAACATAGCATAGGAGTCACTTTGAATACCATTTACACATTGTTGTATATCGGGTGGGCCGGCATAATCCACTGAGACTTCCCCTCAGCGAGCGTGCCCTCGGCGTCAGGATGCGCGAGAAGTCGAGCCACGGTTGTAGACGGTAAGACCAGCCGAACCCGCAAACCCGGTGATAAAATGTGAAAATTCAGTATTAATATCGGCCTCGAGTGATGGTCTGTGCCAGACTGGACAGTGACTCGGGCACTTCCCCTCGGACATATGATACTACTGAATAAAATCAGTAACAATGCACACACCGTGTTATCATGATCGTGACCCTAAATCAAGTTCACTCATCGTCTCCCCCATCTAGTGGAGTCTAGACTAACCCCCGGTTAGTTATATCATGACATTGATAACTTGATTTGCATTTACACTTGATTAAACTTATGATCCACTGATTCCATATTATCTTCTATTCCGAGTCGGCCTTCGTCGGCGCCAAAAGATTTTTCACGAGTTCCCTCGTGTGAAAACTTCACTCAACCTGACGGTGCCACTTTATGACAGTCACCCGGACACGTGACTAGCCATCCAATATTTTCGGGCCAATCAATATATACGATTTTGCCGCATAAGTTCCCTTATGTAAAATTGCCAATCCATGACTCTGAGATGAAGTGTGAGAAGGAAAGTTAAAAGAGAAGGGCCCAGTGTAGTGTCACTGACACACTCTCTCTAACAAAACTGTAAATATTAATACCGGTTATATTAATCACATCACCTAGTCAATTTCCTAAGATTAATACAATATCTTTTTTTTTTTAAGTACTTCTATCAGAGTCAATACTGACAAGACCGACCGTGACCATCTTCAAGTAATAACATGCAAGACTCGGAGGTGACCGTGAACGATCCAAGTTGACGACTTCTGACTTGACCCTGCGACTTTCTACTTAGTTCAAGTTAGGCAAGCTTATTATTAATAACTAGAATACAGTACTCGCCTCCCCTAGAAATATTAACTTATATCAAAGTAAGTGATAAGAGCCTCTCAGAAACATTAGTTATAGATTATTTAAAGAAGTATGTAACCTTAAGATGCGAACTGTGACTGACGTGCAGTGAGCGTAAACCATCTCACAATTTGTAGACTGTCTAAGATGAACATAATACTTAACGACAACTACTGCCGACAGTAATTTCTAATCGCCCGCTCTGTATGCACTGCGGCTGTTACAAGAGACACGTAAAAGTTTGCCGCACTGTTACTGCTCTTTCTTACTCCCGCCACACACACACACACACACACACACACACACACCCATCCCTCTCACACACATACAACAACGCTCTCTAATAAATTCTGGTATACATTCTTATGTATAAATAATAGTACGTATGAATTCATGCATGCACTTTCAAGATTCCCACACAGTCTCTCTCTCTCCCTCTCTCTCTCTCTCTCTCTCTCTCTCTCTCTCTCTCTCTCTCTCTCTCTCTCTCTCTCATATTCTCCGCGCGTTCACGTCTCGCGCGCAGGCCACCTGCAGTGCACGTCCTTCCTTCCCTGTCAATGTGCACCGTTACGTTGCCCGAGCACAATGATCCACTGCCAATCCGCACCGTTACGCTGCCCGGCCATAATGTTCCACTGCCAGTCCGCACCGTTACGCTCCAGCACAATTCCCTGCAGTGCACGTGCCCGCAGGTGCCCCCCTGTCAGTCCGCAGCGACCGCTGCCCAGCACAAAGGGCGCACGATGGCTTTTCGCGACGAGTTTGTTACGTGGTGTGTTGTTCCTCGGCCACCTGCTCGTAGCCGCCTTTGTTACTGCTGCCTGTAGATAGATAGATAGATAGATAGATAGATAGATAGATAGATAGATAGATAGATAGATAGATAGATAGATAGATAGATAGATAGATACAGCTTTCGACCTCGTCGCTCGGACATGGTCTGTACAGCGGGGCGCGGGAGACGATATAGATAGATAGATAGATAGATAGATAGATAGATAGATAGATAG
>WBZZ01004529.1:152500-187500 GCA_019918135.1 Paulinella micropora
CGCACGCCCTCCCTACAATCACACGTGATATGTATTGTATTTCTGTTTACCCCCGACGTACACTCCCCAGGAGTGAGTGTGAGACCAGCAGGGCTGGGATCGACGTGGTCGTTCTTGTACCTACATCACATTACATACATACATACATACATACATACATACATACATACATACATACATACATACATACATTACATACATACATACATACATACATACATACATACCACCAGTAGGCGAAACCGATGCACATGGCGACAGTTATGCAGCATAGACCTGTAAATATGTGTGTATGTATGTATGAATGTATGTAGAAATGTATATATGTATAACTGTATAAATGTATATGTATGTATGTATGTATATGTATGTATGTGTGTATGTGTGTATGTTTGTATGCATGCATGTATGTATGTATGTATTTATGTATTTATGTTGTATGTATGTATGTATGTATGTGTTTATGTATGTATGTATGTATGTTACCGATTAGTGTATAGGTCTTGCAGTCGTTGTGGAAGCGACACTTCATCTTTGCAAGTGCGAATATCTATGTATGTATGTATGTATGTATGTATGTATGTATGTATGTACGCATGTACGTATGTACGTACGTACGTACGTACGTACGTATGTACGTATGTATGTATGTATGTATGTATGTATGTATGTATGCATGCATGCATGCATGTATGTATTATGTATGTATGTATGTATGTACGTATGTACGTATGTATTTTCATTTTGGCAAGTGCCGATATCTGCCGGAAACAAACAAACGTATCGCTTTTGCTAGATATTAAATATATGTTGATATAACTGTACTCTGCATTTTCGCAGGGTACAGTAGAAGGAATTTATCTGCCGGAACAAACAACGCTTTGGACACATAATAAAACATTTGTGTTTTTCTATCTGCTCTGCATTTTGCCAGGGTAAAAGTGTACGGAATACATGGTAGATGGGAGTTTAGAGTCGAGTGCGAAACCAACCAAGAAAGATGACAAACAGAAGAGCCTGGCCCGGAGAGGGGGGGGGGGGGGGGGGGGCGGCGCAAAGATGTAATTATCGGGAGATACTGGCTAGGCAGGTAGGAAATATGTATGTATGTATGTATGTATGTATGTATGTACATTGTATGTATGTATGTATGTATGTATGTATGTATCTATGTATCTATGTATTTATGTGTAAGTGTATGTATGTATGTATGCATGCATGCATACATGCATGTATGTAGTATGCATGTATGTATGTTATGTGTGTATGTATGTATGTATGTATGTGTATGTGTATGTATGTATGTTGTATGTATGTATGTTGTATGTATGTATGTTGTATGTATGTATGTATGTGAATACTTATGTGTATGTATGAATATATGTAGGTAGGTAGGTAGGTAGGTAGGTATATGTATTTATGTATGTATGTACATATGTATGTATGTATGTATGTACATTGTATGTATGTACATACATATGTATGTATGTATGCATGTATGTATGTATGTATGTATGTATGTATGTATGTGTATGTATGTATGTATGTATGTATGTATGTATGTATGTATGTATGTATGTATGTAGGTAGGTAGGTAGGTAGGTAGGTAGGTGTATGTGTGTAAGTATGTATGTAACGTATGGAAGTGTTTATGTATGTATGTATGCATGTATTCTGTCTGTTCTGTCTGTTCTCTCTGTTCTGTCTGTTCTGTCTGTCTGTCTTTCTTTCTTCTGTGTATTGACTAAAGGAAAAGAAGACGAAGTAAAGTAATCCTTTGCATCTGCATCTCGTGAATAATCTGTGCTCTGTACCGCGGATGTCCAACTTTTCATTTTCATTTCTAGTCATTCACATCTTGCCTGCGTTTACTTACAGAAATAAGAAATAATAAGGGTTGACTGAAGTTAACTCCAAAACCTTCTTCCGTTTCATCTCACTTAACTTTTGTTTTGGAGTTGAGGAAAGCAAGAGAGAAGCAAGCCACAAGGAATTGGCAAAAATCGTTTCATTTCCTGCGCTTTCTTGCGGACATGGTTACAGATTATAAATGAATCCAAGGCACTTAAATAAAACGAAATCAAACGACAAATGGGTTGAAATAGTAAATACAAGGTCCTGTTTGGTTGAATGATCTAGGAATCCGGAAAAGAAACTGATTCACTGGATACAGGTGGTAAAGAAATCAAGCCAAAAAAGGTTAAGGAAACCGAAGCGACATATAGCTAAATCACGCAATTACCGGACTGAGTATAGCGCATAATCTTTCCGGTGTTTGCGTATTTTCTTTCGGTTACCGTGGTGCAGTGTTTTGTATCCGAAAGGGCAACCGGGTTCACGAGGTCCCGCCCCAAAAAATGGTTGGAAAGAATTTACAGTATTTTGCAGTTGTTGACTGCACCTGGCTGCATCAATTATCTCATCCGGTACCCCAAAAAAGTGCAAAAACTTCGTTTTGGACCGGCCCAAGTAGTCTTCTAGTGGCTAAAAACCGGAAAGTGGAGTTGCCCATAGCCGTTATGAAAAGCCACTGCCAGTGAAATTCATAGGTAGGTGAGTTTGTAATAAGACCGGATGTCTAACCCTTACGAGCTCAAAGGAAAATAAAAATGTTTGAATTTAATAAAAAAATTAAACCAACTGGTTCAGTACTAACAGCCGCTTCTAAGATAGAAAGTGTTGTCAGGAATGAACCCAAACAACAAGCCATGGCCAAAGGGAAAACACCGCAAAAACTGAGTGTCCCTATGATCGGTTCAACTGACACGATGTGTTACGTCCGTAACCTGCACAAATGCCAAAACATACAAAAAACCATAACCCATAAGTGTAATTTCCCTTATTTAGCCATATATTCCCAGTCACTGGAAAAACATTCAAATTTCACGTAATTTACGTAAAATTATCCTCAACTTCAAACGCTTCCTACAATCGCAATAAAAGGATCGGGTCAACGCTATTAATGTGGGAGGTTGATGAATGCAAATGCTATCGAAAGGTGTAGAATACATCATTATAACCTATTTCACTCCGGTAAACAGTTAAGTGCAAAATATAACATGTAAGGTCTCTAAGCATTCAAGCTTCCTTTCACTATTCCTTGTCCTAATACAAAATTAAAACAGGAAGTAAGAAGATGATTACACTTTTCGCACATGTATTTTTCAAGCAAAATACCAGCCCGAAAAGTGTCATAACAGACCAAAATCACTAACAAGAAATAATTAAGAAATCAAAAAGGAAGCAAAATTTAAATATTAATCATTTAATTATTTATCATTTAATTAATTATCATCTAAAAAATAAAATAACAACTATATAAAAATAGAAAGATTGTGTTCATCGGAACGAAAGTTGTCGGGGTGACATTTGAGGGGAGACAAAATAATTTAATATATCTCATTCGTAATCCAAGAATGAATGTTTATATAGTGAAAGAACCGAATAATCAATTTGACAAAAATGCTATTAAAGTTGAAACAAGCGATGAAAACATTTGGGCTATGTAACGAAAGAACTAGCAAAAGAAATAAAAGAGAAACTACCAGAAAAACGAAAAGTTCATTATAAAGTATATGGTGGTCTAGGTAAGAATTACGGAATGGAGATAACAATTCAAATGAAACAATAAGAATTAATTTTTAATTTATATAATTATGATTATTATTATATAACAATGTACATATAGAGTTTTGGTGAACTATGCCATCACAAAGCGGACCAGTCTGCTCTGTAAAGTTAGGGCGACCTGCTAAATATACATCTGATGAAGAAAAGAAAAATCTCATTACGATGCGTCAAGAAGATATGTCTTAAAAACCCAGAAATGTATAGAAAGGCTGGTGTTTCATATTATGAAAGGAATAAGGAAGCCATATCTGCGAAAAGGAAGGAGCGATATGCGATGAAAAAGAAACAAAAAATGGAAAGTGTCGTAGAAGTTGAAATACAGTAAAAGTAATTACTCTTATAATTAATATTTTTCCAATAAATTTTTTTCATTATATAATTATCATCTAAACAAAGAGCACAACCATAATATAAATCATTTGGATTAATTCCAAACCAAAAAATCTATTCCATAATATACAATGTCATACAAGCCACCTCTACCCCCTAGACCGAACAAGAAGAATGTGGAACTATTACAGGCGAATGCTAAGCTGAGAATGGTTGAAATGAAAGATAGAAGAAACCGCCATGACCTTCTATCTAACATTCGTAGTAATACGAGGGTAAATATCCTCGAAGCTAAGACCCGAGAAGCGAAGAGACGAGAGTTTAGAGCAAATGATTACGAAGTTAGAAGGGATAACCAGCTGAACTCTCTCACATTCAAATTTAGGGACTTAGATATAAGCTTTTACTATACGGACACCTTGGAAGAGAAGGTATTGATACCCGCTATAAGATATGCCTGAAGGGAAGGGATGACGGCTAATGCGGATGTCAATATATCTATAACATACTCCACCGCTCCTGCTAATGAGAGATACGACCACTATTTAAAAAAGAAAAATTTTAATTCATTTCAACTCCTCCAATACGATACTATGTTTATGGATGCTCTGAACGAGCTCAACATAAACAATATTGAAGCTAGTGATAGAGGATATGAAAGAAACATACGATATGTGGAAATAACCATAGTTCAAGAAAACGGCGGAGGATGCTATGAAGGAGTGAGAGATAAAAGAACTAAGGTTGAAGAAGGAGTAGGAATATCGCCACCAAGCAAAAATAACAACTGCTTATTCTTCTTATGTAAGGATATACTAGATATCTATCCGATAAATAAGAAGAGATGTAATGAGATTCGAACCGAATTTAAACTTCAACCAAAATCTCCAATACCGTTTTCAATAGCAGTCCAAATATTAGACAAATATGCGAAGGAAGGGAAAACATACGAAATAACAGACCACATGATGAAGGAAACAGTCAACACAAATGAAGAAGGACAAGAACCAGATAAACTAATATTTTTAGAAAATAACCACTATTACGGATTGGTTAAGCAATTCAAGAAGCGGTGCGAAGACTGCTTACAATTATATCTGAAGAAACATACCTGTAATCTTAACAGGAAAAAGTTTGCTGATATTAGATTGAAGAAGAACGGTAAAAGACACTTAATAACTAAACTACACACAGAAGAAAAAATAAACAACGCCCAAGTTCTCCATTACGATTAGGAAACATTTAGAAATACAAACATCGCTGTCGGCTACGATATCCACGACTGCTACGTAGTCGGATATACTCAGGGCTTTGAGGGTTTTAAATACATAGCTGGTAAAGATTGTATAAGTCAATTCGTCGACCTACTAATTAAACTAGGTGAAAAGATAAAGGAAGGATGGGTGCCGAAGGATAAAAAGGACAAACCTCCCGTTCTATATGTTAATGGTTTTAACGGAGCGAACTTCGACCACTACTTCATACACCAAGAATTAATTAAAAGGGGTAAGATTAAGTCTTCAAAAATTAACAACGGCTCTATTATATGCTTAGAGTTTGAAAATGTTAAGATGTGGGATATGTGTAAGCATACCCAAGGAAGTCTTAAAGCAAATCTTGAAAGTATGGGGTGCGAAATTCTCCAAGGCGATTTTGACCACGAACAAGCCCGCAGATGGGAGGATATGGCTGAAAAGATGAAGCAGGACTGTTTGGCTTATCTAAGGAATGATGTTATGGGTTTGAAGGAATTATATGATAAGTTAAACACGACGATATTTACAGCTCACAAAGTCAATCTAACTTCATACATTTCAACTTCAAGTCTGGCTTTCAACATATGGAAAAAATATGTAGACGGCAAATACGAGGTGAGACTTCCAACGGTGGAGCAGGAAAGAGCATTTAGAAAAGCCATTATCGGCGGAAGGACTTACCCGTCTAAGAGGCGGTTCATTTCTAAGCAGTATGAAAGATATTTGAAAAAACAGATATCATTTCGTGAGGTTGTCTGAAAAAGAACTTACCGTGCGAGACAGCCAACACTTATGTCGGTATTTTGACCTTACTTATCGGTATCTGCCTTCCATCACCTTCTTCAAGTAAGAAATGAAAGGGGATACCCCTTTCGAACCCCACTGCGGGTTGTAGGGGCTTGCCCCTACTAGCATTCATATAGTTGAGTGTTATACCAAGAAGCATCACTACCTGAGCACATTAAAGGAATGGCTTCATCAAAACTAACACACCAATCGCTAAAAGGTTTATACACACATTTAAATTTTGTTTCTATTCCTTTTTAAATACAATAAACACAACTTTCATTTTTTTCTCACTGACCCGTGAATAGAAATCACAAGCAGTCCGAGCAGAAATATTAATTAATAAAAAGTTTATAAATGTAAATATAGGAAACTTTTGAAAAAGTTTCATCAAAACCATTGGAGGTGCGGAGGTGAAATCTCCGCAATGGACTATAAATTCCAAAAGATTATTTTTCTGAGTAATGATTTTCCAGGAGGGGTTAATGGTAGTAAGACATTCGACAAAACCATTAAATTGAACTTTACCCCGACTAGAATGAATGTTAATTTTATACACTATATGAATGACGTGACGGAGACGAAAACAAAATTCTTTATATGGACTGCATTGGGATTATTGGAACATTCGCTGATAGCAACACGGCAAACATTTCCAATCTTAGCTACAACTTGGGGATTATTAATTGGACCGATGGACAATACAGTTTTAGAGTGCTTAAAACAGACAATGGTAGTATTGAGACTGACCAACTAGCTGGAAGAATTGTTATTTGTTTAGAATTTTTGGCGTAAACCCCGCAGGTAAAATAAAAAAATATATTTTAGAATATATACGCTTCGCAATAGTTTTTTGAGGTCGTAGGAGGTTTTTTGAAAAAAAAGCTCTTACATGGAGAAAATCAATAATGTAAAGGTGAAACCTGTTAAGCAAAACGGCGAAGGGGAAAAACTCGCAAAGGGCTACAAGTTATTTGATGAAGCCTTTGCTAATATTTTTCTTCTCGCTCGCAAGAAGAGTGGTAAGACGACCGCACTTTTCGAAATCCTGAAAAGAACGACGGACAGAAAAACATGGATTGTTATTATAGCCAGCACAATACATAAGGACCACATTTACAAAGAAATGGTTAAGCACTTCAAGAAGAAGGAAAACCCGATGGCTATATATACATATTTGAAAACGGACGGATACAGTGTGATTGATTACGAGTTAGACAAGCTGAATAAACCTGACGAAGAGCAAGAAGAAGGCGAGGTTGTGCGGGACGAGAAAGAAGAATCGAAGCCGAAGTTTCTTTATTTTGGTAAAGAGGAAGAGAAGAAGCAGGATGGAGGCGAAAAACCCCCAAGACTGAGCAAATACATTACACCAGAAGTCGTGTTCGTGCTAGATGATTTGGGTAGCGGGTTGAGAGATAAGTCCGTGAGCGACCTGTTGAAAAAAATAGACACTATAAGTCAAAGGTGATTATGAGCTCGCAATATCTCAATGACTTACGACCTGAGGCGATTAAACAGCTAGACTACCTTCTTATTTTTCCTGGACAGTCTCAGGATAAAATAGAACTCGTGTATAACCATTTGGACCTCGGCTACGACCTTGAATACTTTATTGAAAAATATCACGAGGCGACGAAAGAACGGTTTAACTTTTTGTATGTTGATGCGGTGTCTGATGAATTACGAAAGAACTTCAATATTCGTTTAAAGTAATTTTATTATTATTTATTTTTTTTAGAACTATATATAGGAACCTTTTTTGAAAAAAAAGCTTCACCAAAAAAGTCGGGTCGTAGGGTGTCCCTACATGCCAACATCACCAGTTATTATTTCACAACCAGCGGGATACAATATCAGCTACAATCCAAGCCCAGTCAGTATGCCACAAGCAGGAGGTGCGAAGAACAGAAAGAAGAAAGGAAAAAAGAAACAAACAGGAGGCAAAGTTAATTGGGCGAAGGTCGGAAAAGCGATAGTGGATGCTAATAGGTTTATCAAGAAGAACCAATTGATTTCAAGGGGTGCTACTTTTCTTAGCGATGTCGGAGTGCCTTATGCGGACCGTGTAGCGAAGGCCGCGATGAAGCAAGGATACGGCAAGCAACGAGGAGGAGCGATTAAGTTTCGGTAGGGGTAAACCCCTACAACCCCACAGGCGGATTCAAATGTAAATTATGTTATTATTTTTTCTCTAACATACACGATGGTTGTAAAAAAACTGCAGAAGAAACTTAAACAACGACCTCCGAGGATATACAGAACCAAAGATGGCCGACCATATATCAAAGTGAAAGGCAAACGAGCATATCTCAACTTTGGCGAGAAAACAAATGACCTTTCAACACTTCAAATCGTTAAACTGTTTCTGAAATATATGAAAGGGGATACCCCTTTCAAATCCCGAGGTCGTAGGAGCAGAGCTCCTACAATAGTTAAGTCCGAATTCAATCGTCTTGAACACGAGAACCGCAACCAGATACAAAACAACCTGCTGAAAAAATATGAACTAATACACGATCAGGAAGAAAAGGAAAAGAAGTTAAGAGAACAGGCAGAAGATGAGAAGAAAAGAATGGAGAGGAAGGAGAATGCGGAAATGAAGGAAAGACAAGAAGAATTAATAAGGGAAGCAAAAAGAGAGCAAAAACTTATAGAGGATGTAAAATTTGAACAAGATAGAAAAAATAATTTAATGTTATTACCACCACCCCAGTTCCACCCTCAATATATCACACAAGGACCACAACCACCACCGCAAGCACCACCCCAAGCACCACAACTAGGACTACCACAAGCACCACAACTAGGACTACCACAAGCACCACAACTAGGACTACCACAAGCACCAGAAGAAAAACAGATGCCATTGAAAACAAAAGAAGAGAGAAAAGCTGAAAAGGAATTAAAAGAAAAGTATATTAAATTATTGACGGACACAGCGGGATTTACAAAGAAATTTATTAATAAGCTGAGCAAAACAGAATTTCAAAACCTTGGTATAGGAGTAGAGAGTGCGATAGCCGCAGGACAAACAGCAGATGAGCAAAAAGCACTGGCAGAGCAATACAAAAAAGAATTAGAAGAGGCAAAAAAGCAAGCGGAGTCCAAAGCGAAATACTTTGAAATTAAAGATAAAATATCACACATCTCCGCTGGTTTAAGAAATGACTTCAAGTATCCAAAATTGGATATACCAAAAACTTTGGGCCCTGCTTTGGAAGCAAAAATGATAGCCGAAGGCAAACAACCACCAAAAAAAGTTAAAGGAAAACACACGACTGCGGGTATGGCGCAAGTTTTAGTAGATGAAGGTATTGATGTAGGAATAGACCAGAATGAAATGAGAAAGAAACTCGCTGATTATTTGGGAATAAACCAAGCTGGTGCTGGACCAAGAACGATTGAGGAATTAATCCACAAACTTTTGACAATAGCAACAATTAAGAAATATTTAAAGAAGGGCAAATGCAGAAAAAAAATGAAGAAGGAAAATGTAAATAACTTAGTAACCGAAATGGTAAGCGACCCAAACATAAAAAATCAAGTTTCAAATAATCTTGGTATTCAACTGACGGAGGAAGTTCAACCGCCAACCCCCACCACAGATGTAGAGGAAGTTCAACCACCAGCAGGGGACTTCGTCCCCCGCACCCCCGAGGTAGAGGAAGTTCAACCCAAAAATCAGCCAATGAAGGAGCAAGTTCAAACACAAAATGAGCAAGAGGTAGACCCAGGGGTTGTAGGGGGAGGAGGCCCCTACCGAGGATTAATGACAGACGAAATAGACAACATTATGAAAAAGCACGAATGGTATATCGGCACGGTAGCTAGCGACGAAATAAATAAACTGAAGCCGGAAAAAAGAAAGAAGTATGGATTTATTATGAATTTGGATAAGTCTAGTCAACCAGGCTCACATTGGATTGCTGTTTGGGTTGACTTAATTAAAGACGACTCTATTGAAATCTACGACCCGCTCGCACTGTATAAGCCGACTGAGCTATTTCTACACCAAATGAAACAGCTTATTGACAAGAGTAAGCCGAACACATATCTGCTTATGAAGGTTAATCAAGTTAAAAATCAAAGTGATACAACAGATACCTGCGGATGGCATAGTATTAGGTTTTTGTTAGAGCGGGCGAAAGGGAACCGATTTAAATTCGCCAGCGGTTGGACAGACTTAAAAGAAAAAGAAGCGGAGGAGTTGAAAGCTCAGAACGGCTATGGCTTTGATACTTTCATTTAGTAGGGGCCTGCTCCCCCCTACGACCCCGCCAGTAAAATAAAAATATATTTTAGAATATATAATATACAACCTACGGTCGTAGACAGTACTTGGAGGTGCGGAGGCGAAGTCTCTGCGATGGAATAGAGGCGGGCGAAGTAGCAACATTACTATGTCAACAGCAAAACTAGGATAAACGGCACGGACAGTGATTTTACTCACTCCATTGATATAAAATCGCTAGACAACCCAACACATTGTAAAATACTTCATATCTATGTACCTAAATCATATTACTCTGTGGCAAGTCCTTACAATACTTTTACTCTGAGTGAAGATGGATTTGAGGCTCTGATTACGATACCCGAGGGCAACTACACGATGAACAACTTAAAAAATAAACTGGCAGAGGTTCTAACCGCAGACAGCCCCAACGACTACACATACGCCGTTACGAGCAACAATACCAACACAGAACCAGAGGATGGTAAGCTATTATTTACAGTAGCGAACAATGGAGGCATTCAACCGCGGTTTATATTTGACACCGAAACACGTATTCACGAAGTAATGGGTTTTGACCGCGACTCAACATATTTCTTTGCTAATAATACCATTAGGTCGCCGAATGTCATAATCTTGACTGGCGAAAAAACATTATATCTACAGTCAGATTTAGTAGGCGAAGGCGATAACCACGTGCTCCAAGAAATATACACGGCGAATGAAATCCCGTTCGGCTCTGTTATCTACGATGGCTCTGGTAGTGAATACGGAAAACGGCTATCTACTAGTTCAAGCAATGTGTATCAGTTTTACTTGACTGACGAAAACGACCAACCAGTTAATCTCAACGGGCTCGGCATTGTTATGACATTGTTAATTTACGGCGAGACGAATTATTTCAATTTATTTACATCGTTTTTTAATTTGTTAAAAAGCCGATAATAGGGGCCTGCTCCCCCTATACAGGCTCAACGAGTTGAGCTTTTTGCTCGCAAAAACCCCGCAGGAGGATAGTAATGTATTTTTGAATTATTTATTTATTTTTTTCTCATATTACAATATAGGACCTTTTGAAAAAAAGCTTCCCCAAAAACTTGGAGGTGCAAAAACAAAAATGCCACACAACACGGAGGCGAACTAGATTTCAGCAGGACTGACTACATCAGTGCTTCTTATCGTTTGAATAAGCTTACCCCTCGTGAGGGTTCTGTTGATGTCACTGTGACTACCGCAGGAGGACAGGAAAGCAACTTTGACTTTATTAGCCGTCCGTTTAACTTGTCTCGCTCTGTTTTGAGTTTTACTTATGCTCCAGGCGAAGGGTGCGAACTACAATAAATGTTTTATGGCCTGCTTGGCCCCAATCAGGCAGATTCAATTGATTACTAGAGGCGGTGTTTATTTGTGTACTTATGCTCCAGAGGCGAAGGGTGCGAACTACAATAAATGTTTTATGGACTGCTTGGCCCCAATCAGGCAGATTCAATTGATTACTAGAGGCGGTGTTTATTTGTGCGACATTAATGAAGTCGGAAATATCACTAAGATGATTTGGAAACCAGAAACCTCCATCGATGATTTACTAGCTTTGGAAAACCACGACAACAAATCTGGTGCTGGTTGTATGCTTCAAAAGAACAATACAACAAGCGGGGCGAGTTTTAGTAACACCGCTGCGACTGAAAGAAAAGTTAGCTTGCTTGTTGCTATCGCTCTAAAGGCGGATGGTACGGGTTTGACCGCTGTTGGTGCTACGAACGGTGGTGATGTATCGGCGGCGGTTACTACTCGTATTACTGAGTTATGTCGTCATACCAAGCTAAGATGCGGGCTTACTTAACTCAACCAGCAACCAATGCTCGCAGACACGATGATACTTTAATCGCTGCAGCAACTGGTACTCTTAGTGTTGTTAATGTTGCGCACAATGAGGCTAAGTATTTCTCAGCTGGTGCTCTTGGACAACCCGAACCGAGTATCAATGTTAAGATTAATATTGGAATGCTTTACAATACTATTTTTGCTCTGGATAAAACTATTATGTTTCCAGAAATTTTGACTATGCGGATTGTTTGGCAACAGTCGCCCAAAATCTTTTATTACAACGATGATGCTCTTTCTACTGGCGAAGGAACTGTTGCGGCGGCGGATTCAAGTGTTATTTTTAAAAATCTCAGCCTTTTCTTAGCTGTTGAAACCAACCCCGATGTCGTTCAATCAATTCAACAGAAGATTATGAGCCCGAAGGTATGAGCTTCAACATTGATTATTCTTATTTGTATAAAAATACTGTCGGCACACCTTCATCATCTCAAAATGTTATACTTAGATTTGACAGGCCACGGACGGCGAATTAAGAAAATTTATCATTCTGTATTTAACACAACCGAAAATAAGAACACTGCTTATGACAATAGCAATCTGCTTGGTTCTAAGGTCCAAACTTTTTATACCACACTAGACGGGGCACGACTTCAGGAATTCAACGTTGATTGTCAAACTGGAAAACTAGAAGACTATATGTATCTTAAGCCGAAGTTGGAAGGCTCTGCTTTGATGAATAGCAATGTTTATCAATACAACTGGTTTTGGTGTGATAGCTTTGACAATACCCGACCGTTGTGGAGCAAGGACCAAAATGAAATCAGTGGAATAAGTCTAGACACCGAGCGACGATGGGAGTTTATCGGAACCACTGCTACTATTGCGGCCAATCATTACACATTTGTCGTCACTCAGCAAGAAGTAAATGTCAGAAACGGCACCATTACTAGAACCTGAAAGGGGAAACCCCTTTCAAACCCCCCGAGGGTTGTAGGGGCGAGCCCCTACAAAAATTAATAAAAATTTTAGATTTATTTTTTTCTTATAATATACATCCTACGAACTTACACAAAACATTTTTTTGAGGTTATAGGAGGTTTATTGTAAAAAGCTCCTATGCACCAGCAAAATTTAGTCGCACAAAACCCTGACGGAGACTTCATAAATGTTAAAGTCGGTTACGATGGTAATGTTGAAACCAATAGTATGAAAACCGCTTTCGGCGAAGCATTGGTCGGTCAATTAACACCAGTATTACAAAAGATTTTCCCATACACTATCAATACACGAATATGGACATTAGCTCAAACTGATGCTACCATTTCATTTAATGCTAATATGGCCGAACTTAAAACAGATGTGAAGACGACCTCGAATGCTGTATTGACTAGTAAAAAAGAATTCAATACAGAACAGGTATGGGAGTTCTAACACGATTTACTGCTTTATGGACTACTGATGAAACGAAAGACTACAATTCATATATCGGCATAGGTGAAAGTGATTTTACTAATGGCTTCTATTTTTACAAAATAAAAGCGACTGGTATGAATATCGCCAGTGTTAAAGGTGGGGTGCCGACACTTATTCCCCAAGCGACCTGGGATGACCCTTGTGATGGAACTAAAATTATGCCTATCATAGATTGGACCAAAGGGAATGTATTCCAGATTAAATTTCAATATCTTGGCTTTGGTGCTATAAGGTTCTACATAGAAAATCCATCAAGTGGAGAATTTCAGCTGGTTCATACAATTAGGTATGCGAATGCGAATGTGGGTGTTAGTCTTTCAAATACAACCCTACCTTTTTGGGCTTGTATCAGAAATTATGGAACTGGTAATGCTAATCAAACATTAAAAACAGCCAGTTGTAGTATGTTTATTGAGGGCACCAACACTATTAATTCAAGCATATCAAACGAAGCGGAAGGTAGTGAGCCAGCTAGCACAACGGAAAGCCCAATTATTAGCATAAAAAATAAAACACCTTTTAATGGTGTGACCAATTATTCAATTGTTTATCCATCTCTCGTGAGCATATCAAACGAAGACAGCAAAGTTAATATAGTGCGGATTGTGAAAACGACTGGGGCACTTACGGCGGAGAACTTCGCGGATATTGATACCAAAACTTCAATCGTATCAAAGGATACCGCTGCGACTGCCTTTGGTGGTGCCACTATAACAGACGTAATTCTAAAACTGTATGTTAATGCTACTTCAAGCCAGCTTATTGACCTGCGAACTTACGACATACAACTCTCTCCTGGTGAAAATCTAACATTTTTACAAAAGTCTGTATCCACTGTTAATAATGGAAGCCATGTGAGTGTTATAGTTAATTTCTTAGAAGACCACTAGTAGGGACTTCGCCCCCTACACATGCTCGTTCTTTGAACGAGCTTTTGCGAAGCAAAACCCCCTTCGCGGAAGCAAAAAAAAATACAAACACTTTACAAATACTTTTTCAATTCATCCTTGTTACGACACCACGGCTGACGAACTAACCATTCAATATATGGCGTATCAATCTTTGCGATGTCTTCTATTTTTTTGCATTTGTATTTCCCAAAATGAAAAGTGTCTTTTGGTTGAGCATTTCTCTTTTCTTCAATTGCTTTTATTTCGTCGTGGATTACCTTTTGAACATCTTCCAACGAGAAGGATTTTTTTTCGCCTTCAATGGAAAGTTTTTGGAACTCCTCACAAGTTGTTAGGGTGGTCATAGTAGGGGGGTATATATAGTAGTGAGTATAAAAAATAAAAATAAATAATTAATATAGGATGTCTGAATGGATGCAGTTCGTAAAGGCTTACTCTGCTAAGCATAACATAAGCTACAAGGAGGCATTGAAAAAGGCAGGTAAGGCATACAGGAAGCAAAAGGGAGGCAGTGCGGAGTTGTCTGAGGATGTCTATTTGTCTTCGTCAGAGAGAAAGGGTGCTGACGGATGGAAGCCTGTCGCGAGCAAAGAAAAGTCAACGGTGTATGAAAAAGATGGTAAGGCGATTGTCGCATTTAGAGGCTCGGTAGATAAGCGAGACTTACTCACAGATGTCGCATTAGTAAAGGGAGTATTAAAAAGAACACCGAGATACAAAGAAGAACAAAAGCTGGTTGACGAAGTGATAAAAAATATGGTAAGGATAATGTAGAGCTGACGGGTCATAGCCTTGGAGGAACGATAGCGAAAGATTTAAGTAGGCAGACTGGCGTAAAGGCTACCACATACAACAAAGGCAGTAGCACAAGAGACCTCATTGAAGGAGTGATTGACAGAGTAGCTACAAGAGTAAATCCAAAAGGTAAACGGGCAAAGACTGCGAAGCTAACGACAAACTACCGAACAGCATTTGACCCCGTTTCATTGCTAGGTGCTACGGCTGTAAATACTAAGCTAGTGAAGCCGACGAGGGGTGTTCATACGATTAGAAGTTTCAGGGGGAAAGGAGTCAAAAAAATTTATTTATAATTTAACTTCTGATTTGAAAGCCGAGCGGGATGCTGTCGTTATCGTTAATAAACTCACGACCCACCCATTTATTCTCATTAACTTGTTTTTTTACATTCGTCATATGTAAAATGCTAAAATGTGGGACTTGTTGTTGTTCACTGTTTCTATCAATGTGTATTTTTTTCATTTGAAAGCCCTTTACATTTTCAATGCTACCGCCTTTATCCATCTTATCATATACATCATAGTTTAGCTGATGAGCATCTAATCCTTTACCCCTAAAATGGAAGTATCTTTAAACACCGTTTTCAGCAGTTTCTATATGAACACCCTTTGATATGTGTTTGAGGTCGTCTTTCGTCATACCAGCGGTGAAAGCATCTTTCGTCGTAAATTCTAACATATACAATTTTGGTGATATCCACACACCTTTTATTATCTTACAACCATCGCCTAAGTCGTCGCTTATACCGCCCAGTTTCTTATTACCCATATTCTTGATATATCTCGCACATCTCACGTGGATTTGTAAGCTATCTGTGTCGGCGTAGTAAAAGTCGTCTTCAATGGTTCCGTTCGGGTTGGCTTCCTTAATATACTTAAACATAATACGACGGCTGTATGATAGTATGAATGCCCCATAGTGTGAAGGTTTGGTTATGCTACTCTCTAATAAGATTGGATTGCGAGGTAAGCCCGATATGTGCCATAAATCTTTTCCTTCTTTATCTGTAAATTTAACAATGTCAGTTATTTGATTACTATTCCAGAATTTCCAGTATTCTTCATTAGTTTGTATGTATGTTGTTATTGAAGGTATTGGTCTCTGTATCATCTTACCGTATAGACTATTCATAAACAGCTTGGCGAGCAGATATTGCGGACTACCTTTCTCCGCATTTTCCTTCGCCTTAAACATATCGTCTATGTATTTGGCGAAAACACATTCAGATTTAACAGTGTAGTATCCTTTATGAATGCGAACTTCGTATCCTTCGGCTACCATATCCTCAATATCTACACTTGTTAGCCATTGGTCCTTCATATCAACAAGTCTCCATTTAAGAGAGCCCATATGGTCTCGCTGTCCAATCCTTGAATGTAATATGTCTTTTGGAGAAATGTAGTCAAGGTTGTAAATACCGATTTGAAGGTTTCGCAGGTCAAATGGTCCAATTGTTTTTATAATATCGCCAATCATAAAAGCGAGCAACATCGCGGTTGGATATAGAGATACGACATCCGCATCTACTAGGTAGTCAATTATATCGTCACGATACAAAGAGTTATAATGGCGATAATGATACCCATTTGAAATAAGTATTTAATAAGTCGGCTGTCGGTCGGCCTGTTTTTTATACAACAACAATTCCAGTTGTCTTCTAATTCGTGCTCTACTTTTTTTTCCTCAGTCTTCAATGAAATATCCAAAACGCGGTTCTTCAACTCTGGTGTTAGTTCGCCATCTGCCATATCAATGAGTGGAGGTGGAGGGTGTAATCTAGGGTGCATTGTAATTACGGATTTCTGCTTATTGGTTGGTTTGGTCTTGTAGTATATTCATAAGATTTTCACTTTCTTTTTCTAAATTAACTAACTTTTCTGATAATTGTTGAACCGCTTTAATTAACGGGGCGATAAACTCGGAATAACCTATACCATAACCGACATCACCACTATCAACACATTTAACATCTTCTGGATTAACACTCACACCCTTCAATTCGCATTCTTTTCTTTGCTTTGGACACGGAACCATAATTGTTTCTTTTATAAAACCGCCAAAATCTAGCATATCCATTTCTGTTAGTATGTCCTCTAATTCTTGTGCTATTAAGCCAGTCCTACATTTCTTGTTGTCATCAATCATACGATAGCAGACTGGATTTAACTTATTAATAAAATCTAAGCCTAAGCATTCCTTTATATCTTCTTTTTTTCTCCTGTCTGAATATTGAATTGGATTAGACAATATCCATAATTCTCCATCGCTTGCTTTCAAAGACATTAAAGCAGTATTTGAACTATTCTCCCATATGAACCCACTCGTTGAAGAATTATTCACTCTAAATCTAAAAGCATAAGAAGTTAATCCTCCGCCTACTCCTCCTGCTGGTGCTGTTCCTCCACTTAATGATTTATTTGCTCCAGACTGAGACATATAAATCCCCCATGCTGAATCACCAGTATCCCAAATAAATATTCCTCTCGCATTCGTCCCGTCTATTTGTCCTTGAATTCCTATTTTCGCTCCATTAGTAGTGTGGTCGTTAGCAACCCAGAGTATGTAATCCCCGCATTCGCCGTTATCAATCCTTTTGTCCATAAAGTTCCGTTTGCCCCATTTAATGACATTAACAATTGCTGATTAGAATTTTCCCACACAAAACCATCTGTGGAAGCAAAACCAGACCTAAATCTTATAGCAAAGCCTGAAATATCGTTGCCTGCAACCGCAGACCCTCCAGGTAGACTTTTACCTGCCCCTGGTTGAGCCATATAAATCCCCCATCCTGCGCTGTCTGTATCCCACAGAAATATACCCTGTCCAGTTCCTCCATCTACTTTATTTTGAATAGATAACTTGCAACCGCCATCTGCTGTTAATAATCCGCTCGCCGTTAATGTAGTTGTAGTTATTCCTGCGGTTGAAGTAATTGTTGTTCCCGTTATTGTTCCACCATTTGTTATGTTGTTTGAATTCATATCCAAAGCACCATAAAACAGCATACCGCCAGCATTGTTAAAACGGACAATGTCAGATGAAGCACTTTTATTATCCAAAAGTTTTGAAATATAAAGACCTGCTCCTTTTACATCAAATGCTACATTCGTGAATACATAACCTCGTTGGTTCGCGGTTCCACTTGTAGCGGTATTTAGAGTAAATAAGAAATATTGATAATCGCCTGATGTCTGTGAAAAGAATATATCTCCTCCATTTTGGTTTAATATCCTCGCCCCATTATATGTTATATTTCCACCATTAATGATAACTTGATTATTAAAATCAGCCGTTTGTGTTAAAGTTAGATATTTTATCACAGTGCTCGCCCCAGTAAATGTTTTACTTCCTGTTATGGTTTGGTCTGTTGTTAGTTTCACACAATTGTCATCCAGATATTGTCTATTTACCGCTTCATTCGCATTTTGTGGTGCTCCTAGATTAACAATCCGACTACTATTACAATCTAAGCCAGTAGCATTAAACCACGAAACAATCGTCCCGTTAATAATAAAACTTATTTTTTTCGCAGAAATTTCAAAGTTGTAATATGTTCCCGTGTTCATATCCAAACTAGCAATAGACCCAATATTACTGGTAGAATTGAAAACAATGAATGTCCCCTTTGTTGTTGAATTTATTGAATTTCCAGTAATTTCAACACCACTGCTATATGTCTTTATTCCTGCTATGGTTTGGTTTCCTGAGGTTTTAACAGCCGAACCATCAAGAACAGAAACATCCACACCATCAACAAGATTTACGTTTGTTATATTTTGATTTCCCATATTTAGACCACCCGTCATACTAGCAGTGCCGTCTAATCTAAGAAATGGTGATGCCACATTTCTCCATTGTCCAGTGCTATAAATGAGTAGTTGATTATCTGATGCTGTTGTTATAATCACATCGCTATGTGTATCAATACTTCCCCTTGCCGACACTTTCGCCGTGTTCGTATCGTGCTCTGATAGCCAAGTTGTGATAGACCTGCCATTTAGTTGATTTACATTTGTAATGTTTTGACTTTTCATATCAAGACCAGCACTCGCATTTATTATACTGCTAAATGTTTTAATTCTTCCTATGGTTTGGTCTCCTGTTAGTTTAACCACCGAACCATCAACTGTGAGATTAGCGAGATTAATTCCATTATACATAGAAGCCCCTGAAATAGCATAACCGCCCATATTTAGTCCTCCCGTCATACTAGCAGTGCCGTCTAATCTAAGAAAGGGTGGTGTAGCGTTTCTCCATTGTCCCGTGCTATAAATAAACAGTTGATTATCTGCTGGGAAGCCTGTTATTGTCACATCGCTGTGGCTATCTATACTTCCACTCGCTGAAACTTTATCATTATTATCTTGATGCTCAAATATCCATTCATCAACATCTTTGGTATTTAGTAAATTAACTCCTGTTATATTCTTCCTTCCCATACTAATGTTGCCTGTTTCATCAACATTTATCGGAAATGTTTTATTTACCCAGTTTATAGAATTATATGTGAGATAACTATTAGTATTGCTATCACTAACTCGTATGATTCGGTTAAAACTATAGGAGCAACTGAAAATGCCATATTTACCATTAGAAACCGCGCCACATTCAACAGCAAAACGAATTACAAAATAATATACTTTGAGAATTTATGTATCAGTAATTCAGATAGTAAAACGTGTATCGCAAGAATTGTGCTTAATGCCACATTGGAGGATCGCCTTCTTATTCAAATTATGATACCGCCGCATCGTTAGCAGAAGTTGATACGGCAGGAACTACAAGAACGGGCGGAAGTGTGATATTCACATATGTGTTGTCTGGTGGTTCATCTATATACATTGATTTGTCTCAATATAATATCAAGATAGGGTCAAGTAAAACATTACTGTCTCCGCACAAAATACAAGCGGTGGAACCGCGAGTATTTATGCTTCATTAAACTGGATTGAAGACCAGATTTAAACCAAAAAAAATGCGTTTTTATTTATTCTTAAGCATCAACTTTCTTTTCTATCTCTATTGACATTTTTTTATGTATTCAAAATCTTTATCCTTTGTTAATTCTTCGGTTAATTGTGCGTGATTTCTCTTCAAATATATGTAAAACTGGTCAATATTGGCACCGCAGGGGATTAGGCGTTTACGTTGTTGTTGCCGTCGCAAGTTAATATTTCTTATCAAAATAAATAATACATTTAAATTTTCTATAAATGTCATTATTTTTATATTCCAAATGTGGCTAAACCAATTGGATTTCTTTTATGATGATATAATCTATAATATATTTTTTGTGTTTCTATATTTTTAAATGATATTCTTTCCTTTGTTGTGATATATAATCTTTATTTGCTTCTCCCCTTTCTTTCCTTTTTTGCGCTATACGAACTTTATTTGCTTCTCCCCATTCTTTCTTTTTTTGTGCTATGCGAACTTTATTGTCTTCATAATATTCTTTGTTGGCTCTACCCGCTACTCGTTTATTTGTACAATTTTCTGTAACCCTAATTATTTCGCCTTCTCGTTTATCTAGTTGCATCTTGTTTTCGCACGGATCTTCTTCAACCAATTCAACGTACGCATCACCATATTTAACTATTTCATAAGAAGTTACATAATTACCTTTTCCATTCATCCATTTTTTATAATCTGACTTATGTGAAAATGATCGTTTATATAATGGTTGAATAATTGAACGGATATAGACTTGATCAGTTTGATGCGATCTAAGACTATATATTTTTCCTTGTTTATAGTCGGGCATTATCGCTTTTTATCTTTACATATATTTTATCATACCTGTAAGATATAACTAAAAAATAAATGGTTTTGTTGTTTTCCGTTTTTAAGCATGATACGCCTTTAAGAGAATACTAACTTCAAAATTGACAGGACATTCAAGCACATTGCCACTTGCATTTCTAATGACGATATCAATAGTTCTTAAACTTTTCGTCGTATTAAATAGCACATAATCGGCAACATCGTTTGATGATTCAAAGTAGCACTGGACTCCATAGGGCTTATCAAGATTGCATTTACCAACGACAGAGGCTTCAACTAAACCAGACTGATTCAATGCACGGCTATGCACATAAACGGCCGTTTCACCGAATAAATTCACGATAGATTGCATTGTGCTACTCGCCGCGGCCGAAATATCGGCAGTCAGTCCTATCTTATCTCTAATTGTGCTAATACGGTAATAAAAAGCATACGTATCACCAGTGAAAGCGAAATTCAACTTATTAACGGAGTTCAAAGTTATAACTACAGAGTTGGGGGTAATTGCTGAATTAATTGCAGTTTGAAGAGCGGTAATAAATGTATCAATGGTGTATTGATTTTCTGTTACGATTGCCGTTTTTGTAGCGGATCCAGTTGTTTTAATCAATGTAAGAGTGTTGGCAATACTCGGTATATTTGGGAAAACGTTTGGAATAGAGATACTCTTAACGACATAAGCACTGATTATATCAATATTACCAGTTGCTGGTAGATCAACGACGAAACGGCCATTGTGAGTAGAAGCAGATTTTGATTCTGTTTTATCACTTGAGGAGATACGAAGGAGGAAATTTTTGCGGGTTCGCTTTTCGTCTTCAAGATTGCTTATTGTAAATGACATTGCTATATTATAAAATATATTATTATTTTTTAAAATTTTTTATTGTTTGACCACGGCACGAGATGGATAGATAGACGCGACTTTAACATATTTAAGCTCTGGCGCCACTCGGCGCCGACGGTGGGCGCGGCTGCCCCGCCGGCGCTAGCACCGCCTGGCAGCGCCGGTGCGTTGGCTGCCGCTGCGCTCGCTGCCCCTAGCATGCCGACTCAGCTTTCTGGCGGGGGTGGCCAGGGGGGGGGCGGGGCCAGCCCCCGGGGGGCCGCCTCCTTCCCCGCTAGCCCGTGTGCGGGAGCGGGGGAGGGGGGGAGCAGGGGAAGGCACGAGTGCGCGGAGTGGAGGGGGCGGGAGCCAGGAGTAGTGCGGCGGGAGAGCAGGGCCAGGGCGGCGCCTGCTGCTGCCCGCGGTGCCCGCTGGGCGGGGGAGGGGGGAGAGAAAGGACGGGCACGATGGACCGTGTTCCGCCCCCCTGCACACACGCGCGGCAGCCGCCGGCCGTGGCGCGGCCCTGGCAGAGCGGGGACCACGTGGGCGAGTGGGTGCTGCACTCTCGGCTCGGCCGGGGGGGCTTCGCCGAGGTCTGGCTGGCGCACGCCCAGGCGGGCGGGAGCCCCGTGGCCCTCAAGATCTTCACCCGGGAGAGCACACACCCTTCCACCTGTTCGCGCCGAGAGTACCTGATCCAGCGCGAGCTCCTGCTGGCCGTGCCCGCCAACGCTCTGCAGACCCCGTGGGTCCTGGAGCACTTGCTGGTGCAGGGCAAGGGAGTGATTGTGATGGAGTACTATCCCCTCAAGTGGCGCAACGTGTACCTGCGGCGGGACGGGGGCGGGGGCGCCGCGGAGGCGGTGGACAGCCTCCTGCAGCTCGTCGGCGGCCTAGCGCACTTGCACCTGGCGGGCTACCTGCACCGGGACCTCAAGCCCGACAACCTAGTGCTCAGCCAGGACTGCCGGCGCCTGTGTCTGGTGGACTATGGCTTGGCGTCACGCAGGCACAGCCCCCCGGCCACCGCTAGCACCCTCCTGCCGCCCCTCGACGGAGCTCATTCTCAGTGGGGCACCTGCATCGTAGGCACCTGGACGTACATGAGCCCCCGCGCGCACGTGGCCGAGGCCTCGCACCCGGTCGATGACTTGTGGAGCGTAGGGTACATGCTAGCCGAGGTCCTGGCCGGGGCACGCCTGCCGTGGGCCGGCCCGCGCCAGCACAGAAAACACAGCAAAAACCAGTACGTGCTCCGGTCCAAGCAGAAGTGGGAGCAGGAGCTGACGGGACCAGTGGCGGACTACCTGGCCGCCTGCCGGCGCTGGTCCCGGAAGCCCTGGACGGAGCAGGCCGACTATGACGAGTTGTGCAGGTTAGTCAGACAAGCGCGGCCGGCCGGCCGCGGGCCGCGCGCCGCGCCGGCGCGACGCAAGAGCCAGCCGCCGGCGGGGAGCAGGGCGCCCCGGGGCGAGCCGGCCACCCGGTAGCGGCGGCGGGCCTGGCACGACGCCCGAGGAGCGGTTTTCTTCCTCCTTCTTCTCTCTCTCCCCGCCCTCCCCCTCTCTGGACCTCCCCCCTCGGGCCCTCTCGGGCTCCCCCTCTCTGGACCCCCCCCCCCTCGGGCCCCTCGGGCCTCCTCCCCCCTCCCCTCGGGCTCTCCCCCTCGGGCCTCCCCCCCTCGGGCCGCCCCCCTGCCCCCCTCCCCCCTTCCCCCGTGTTGTCCCCGGCCGAGGGGGGAGGCCCGCCGCGGCTGGGGTGGTTATTAAAAGCACTTACTCTGCTACGCTGTGACGCCCGGCCCAGAGCCCGGGAGTGAAACTGACGGGGCAGAGAGCTAGAGAGAGAAAAAGTCGGTCGCCAGCCTCGACCATGCTCAGCGCGCTCGTCTGGGCGCTGCTGGCGGCGCCGGCCCGGTCGGCCTGCGCCCTGGAGAACGACACGGTCCTCAACTGGAAGGCCCGGATCCTGCTGGCGGATTCGGGGCTCGGCTGCTACGGGGGCTCGTCCGCCATCACGCTCAACATTGAGACGCCGGCCTCCTTTACCGGCGCCGGCTCGCCCTTGTTCCGGGCCCCCGCGCACTGCGGGCAGGGGGAACTGCCGCACGCCGCGCACGGGCGCAGCGGCGACGACTGCTGGGACCGCAACCTGGTGTTCCTGCACTACACGAGCGACTGCGCCTTCACGGTCGTCGACGAGGGGCGGGACCGGGTGCGGCTGTCGGGCACGGTGCAGGCCAACGCCTCGCGCGTGGTGAACTGGTTCGGCCTGGACTTTACCCAGACCTTCCAGTTCCCGCTCAGCTTCACGGCGCGCTTCGCGACCACGGTCGTGCTGAATTCCACGACCACGGCGCTCATCAACAACACCAACGACTGTTACCTGACGTCGCACTGCTACGGCTTCGAGTGCGTGCTGGTGCAGCAGCGCCGGCGCGGCCTGCTGCAGCAGGTCGCGACGGGCGGCCGGGGCGTCAACTTCTGCAACTGCAGCACGGTGGACCCCCACGGCGTGCCGGGGGTGTGCACGGGCGTGGTGCACGCCGACGCCAACTGCGGCACCGACACGGCGGCGCCCATCAGCCGCAACTGCCCGCACACGGACCTGGTGATCGACCTGCGCGACCACGCGGCGCGCCTGTCGCGGGCGACGCTCGGGGGGCCGTACGGCCCCCCCGGCTACACGGTGCCGTCGTGATGCGACTGCACGTCGCCGCTGTCGCCGGAGCTGTACCAGGTGACGCAGGTGACGCAGGTGTACCAGGCAACGCGAGCTTCGTGTACGACCACGCGATCGCGAGCTACGTGTTTGGCGCCAAGGGCGCGTGGCGCGTGGAGAACCTGGTGCACGACATCGCGGGCAACGTGGCCAACTGCAGCTTCTGGGTGCGCGTCGTGGACAGCTCGCCGCCGGACCTGGCCGCGCACCCGCTGTGCCAGGGGGGCCGCACGCTGTGCGTCCGCGGCCAGAACTCGGAACCGTACCTGGACCCCGTGCTGCAGGCCGGCGGCAACCTGAGCGCCGTGCTGCGGGCGCAGTGGGCCGCCGACGGCTTCGAGGACAACAACCTGCGGCTGCTGCAGTCCTTCTCCGACGACCTGTGCGCGCACACCTACGACAACGTCGACAACGGCAGCACGCACTGCGTCCGCTATGCGTACACGGCGCAGTTTGCGCCGCTGCTGCAGAACTTCACGTCCGCCTTCGGCGGCGGCGACGCCGTGCGGCCCTGGCTGCCGGACGGGGTGTACGCGGTGGCGGCCGACGTGACGGACGAGGCGGGCAACGTGGCGTGGTGCAACTTCAGCGTGAGCGTCGACAACGTGCCGCCGGCGCTCGACTGCGCGGGCGGGCCGGGCCGCGCCTACCGCGGGGACGAGGTGGCGGCCGACGTGCTGTACCGGCACGGCGTGACCCAGGCCTCGTACCCCGGGACGCGCGTCGACTCGTGGCTGGTGCTGCTGGAGCCCGAGGCGGTGCTGGGCGCCAGCGGCTACACGACGCCGCTCACGTCGGCGCAGCTGCGGTACGCGTCGGCCGAGGCCGCGACGGCGCACGACTTCCTGCGCGTGGTGCAGCGCACGCAGCCCGGCCGCGGCGCCTGCCCGGGGTCGGCGGAGGAGTGGCTGGCGGGCGACTCCGTGTCCACGCCCGGGGGGACGTGCGTGCAGCTCCCGGTGTACGCCGGCCACTGGTACCAGGTGGTGCCGGAGGTGAACGGGTCACAGAGCTACGGCGCGACGGTGGTGACGATCAGGGGCCCCGCGGGCTGCAACGGCACGGCGCCGGACGAGCTGCGCTCCGACCACCTCGGCGCCGTGTCGGCCGGCTGCTACCCGACCGAGCCCGGCAACGCGACCTTCTGCGTCGCGCCCGCGGGCGCCGGGTACGCGGCCTGGGGCTACTGGGTGTGGCTGTGGGGTTGCGACCTGGGCTACGCGCTGGCGGCGCGGGACCTGTACGCGACCCACGCGGCCGCGGCGGGCGCGGGCGGCGTGGCGGGCGGCGGGCTGGCGGCGGCGGAGGCCGGCTCGCTGCGCCTGCGCGCGCTGTTCGAGGCGAACGCGGGCTTCGGCTCGCTCCGGCCGCTGCCGTACGGCTGGTCGCTGCGCGTGGGCTACGCGGCCTACGACGACCACGGCAACGTGGCCGCGTGCCTCGTGGACTACGAGGTGCGTGACGCACGTGACGCTCACGGTGTCGGACGCGGGCTTCTGGCAGTACAACCTGAGCGCGCGGCCGCCCACGCCCACGCTGTCCGCGCCCGTGCCGCAGCAGCTGGTGCTGGCGCTCACGGTGGTGGACGTGATGCCGCCCGTGTTCTTGGACTGCACCAACGGGGTGTGGCAGGGCGGCGCGCGGACCGAGGTCAGCATCCCCGTCGGCTCGGCGCAGTTCTGGCTCCACACGGGCAGCGACGAGCTGTGGCCGGACTTTGGGCTGCGGCGCGTGCGCGACAACGCGGTCCTCAACACCGACCTGGCGACGGCGGGCCCGCGCGAGTACCTCAGCGTGTCGCCGAGCTACGGCTTCGGCCAGTGGCTGTCGTACGGCGAGCACAACGTGACGTGCAGGGCCGTGGACCCGTCCGGCAACTGGGCGGTGTGCACGCGCCGCCTGTTCGTGAACGACCTCCAGGCGCCGTCGCTGAGCTGCAGCGCCAACGGCCACCTGGGCCCCGTGCCGAACGGCAACGCCAGCGCCAGCTACCTGGTGGGCATGGACCCCGGCCTGTGCGGCGTGCGGCCGACCATGGCCGACGGCTTCGGCGTCAACTACACCAGCTCGGACGTGCAGGGCCCCGTGCAGGTCGTGGTCGACTGCATCGGCGACGGGGAGGCCCGCCGCCGCCTGGCGCAGCTCGGCCTGGGGGTGGGCAGCGGCGGCGGCGCCCTGTCGCTGGCCGTGCAGTGCGTGGCCGTCGCCACCGACCAGGCGGGCCACAACGCCAGCTGCCTCGTCAGCTACTACGCCCAGGACCGCGAGCCGCCCGTCGTGCACTGCCAGCCGGCCTGCACGGTGCAGCTGCGCACCGTGGCGGGCTTCGCGGGCTGCTTTGCGCCCCCGACCGACAACTACCTACAACGACACGAGCTACGTGCCCGACCCGGCCGCCATCGCGTGGCTGAGCTTTGCCGACTCGCCCTTCACGCTGTACTCAACGGGCTCGGACAACAGCCCGTACTCGCCCGTGTCGGCCACGTGCGAGACCGTCGTCACGCTGTCCGGCTACTGCGGTGACGGCCTGCTGGACTTTTACGGGGCGCACGGCCCCGCCGAGGCCTGCGAGCTGAACCCGCACCCCGAGAGCTTCGGCTGCGCGTCCGACTGCACGTGCGGCGCCGGCTACGTGCCCGACCCGCAGGGCGGCTGCCTGCGGGCCTGCACGGCAGGCGCCACGTGCACGCTCGACACCAGCCAGCTGCAGGGGACGCAGTGCGCGGCGGGCGCCGTCACCCTGTCGCTGCCGGGCTCGCCCGGCACGGCGTGGACGGTGGACGCGCTCAAGCCCGACTTCACGGCCGTGCGGGGCCCCGCGTACACCGACTTCTACGTGGTGCCCAACGGGCTGGGCACGCGGCACGTGAGCTACCGCCACTGGGAGCGCAACACCAGCAGCTCGCCCTACGTGCGCTTCAACGCCACGCAGGTGCAGCGGGCGCTGCTGTTCCCGGACGAGCAGCTCGTGTTCGAGTGGTACCTGACGACGAACGTGGTGCAGGACGTGGCCGACCCCGCGCGGTGGTTGCAGCTGCGCGTGTGCGCCTGCGACTTCCAGAACGCCAGCCAGCAGCTGGCGGCCTTTGTACTGGCGGCCGACAACAGCACGCTGGCGCAGACGGACGCGTACTGCGCGGGCGGCGAGACCACCTACGACCCGGCCACGTCGTGCTGGACCTTTACGGTGTGCCGCACGGGCGTGGTGGTGCTGGGCGTGCCGGCGTCGGCCGCCGGCAACCTGCTGCAGTGCCTGGACACGAGCACGCTCGTCGTGAACAACAGCGCCAGCGCCTGCAGCTGGGCGCCGGCGGCCTGGACGCTCGTGGGCGGGCGCGTGCAGCTCAACCCCGGCACCACGTTCGCCGACCTGCGGCTCGTGTCCACGGGCGTGCCCACGGCGTTGTGGCTGAACCAGACCAGCCTGGCGGAGGGCCACTTCTTGGCGGCGCGGACCACGAGCGTCACGGTGCGCGCGGTGGCGACGGGAACTTCACGGACCCCGGCTGCACCTGGCTCGTGACGGCGCTGGACGTGGTGCCGCCCGTCTTCACGTGCGCGCTCGCCAACACGAGCAACGCGACGGGGCCCACGGCCACGTACGGCAACGACCCGGGCCGCAACTACTCGGTGCTGACCGGCTACCGCCGGCGCCTGATGGTGGACGAGACGGACGCGTCGCGCGAGATCGGCTTCGACCCGCCGCTGGTGGCCGCCACGCTCCAGCTGCCGCTCTACGACGCGAGCGACGCGGTCCGCTTCTACGTGGGCACCACGACGCTGGTGTTTGCGGAGCCCGACTCGAGCGGCAACCCGCCGGTGCCGTGCGTGCTGTACGTCGAGGTGCGCGACGTGGACGCGCCCGTGCTCAGGTGCCCGAACCTGACGATGAACACGCTGCCGGGCCTCGGGTACTGGAGCGGCACGTCCCCCAACGTGACGGTGACCGACAACTTCGACGCGACCGTGGTCACCACGTACGCGCTGGCCGACCCGCTCGCGTACATGGGCCCGGACGCCTTCCACACGCTGACGCGCACGTACACGGACACGTACGGCAACACGGGGTCGTGCCAGTTCGACGTGCGGGTGCTGGACGACCAGGCGCCCGTCTTCACGGTGTGCCCCGCCGAGCAGGTGCAGAACATCAGCGTGGGCACGGCGGGCTATGACCTGGACCTGACGGCGTGGTACGCGGCGACCGACAACTCGGACCCGGCGCTGAGCTTCACGTACGAGGTGCTGGTGGGCCAGAACTACACCAACTACACGCAGACGCTGCCGCTGCTGCAGATCTCGCGCGTGCCGTACGAGCTCACGGCGCGCATCACGGCGTACGACGACCACTCGGGCCTGTCGACACAGTGCACGCTGCGCTTCGCGCTGCTGGACGCCTCGGCGCCCACGCTGACGTGCCCCGCGCCCACCACGGACCTGCGGCTGAGCGAGTACTACTCGTACGACCGCGACCTGGCCTGGGACGCCACCGCCGGCCACTGGTCCTTTGGCGACCAGGTGCAGGTGCAGGCGAGCCTGGCCGCGCCCATCGTGCTGCCGGGCGTGTGCGCCGTGGACGGCGGCGCGGCCGCGAACCCGTTCGCGCCGTGCCCAAACTGCGAACTCCTACGTTCCGGGCGTGGGACAGTGCAGAAAAGTCGCAGGAGCGCAGGGCCCCACAGCGGCTGAGGTTCAGTACCAGTTCTTCCAGTACAGTCCGCAGGGCAGGGAACGCCAGCTCCCATAGCCTGTCATGTGCCCCCTCTCCCGTGCTATGGCCCCCGAACAGGATCCTCAGGCTGCGGGCCTCCATCAGTACCGGCAGACCAAAGGTCGCGAGCCGGCCACAGGCATAGAAAGCCAACACGATACGCTCGGCACGCTGTAGGAGCGGCAGTAGGACCGCGGAAAGCGCCGGGCAGCGCCCCTGGTGGTGGGCCGGCCGCAGCCGGCCGACGGCCGCTTCCAGCGCGTTGGCCGCGGGGAAACCGGCCTCCCGGGGTACCTGCGGTGCCCCCCAGTCGTCCCCGAGGCCCAACGAGAGGCGCAGGTCGCCGGTGCGCCGGTGGCAGGGCAGGTAGCAAGTCTGCAGCGTGTGGCAGCCCGCTCCAAACCCCAGCTCGCACTCGCTGTCGTCAGGCGCGTCCCGACCGCCCACGTACTTTAGGCGGGGCAGTCTGAATTCGGTCAGGCCGCTGTCCGACACACAGACGTGGAGGCGCTGGGCTCTTTTCAGGCCAGAGACGAGCTGCGACTGCGTGCACCCGTGGAATCCCACCGAGAGCAGCCCCCCCACCGTCTTCAAGGCCGGGGCCGAGCAGGAGCGCAGCCTGTCACAGCGGATGAATAACAGCAGGACGTAGCGCTCCGCCCTGGACAGCAGAGGTAGCTCCGCCGAAACGAGCCCGCACCCTTCGCTGTGAATGTCCAGCACGCCGGTGCACTCCAGCTCCGGCAGCCGGAGGTTCTCGAACTGAATGTCCAGCACGCCGGTGCACTCCAGCTCCGGCAGCCGGAGGCTCTCGAACTGCGGGCAATCCTTCGCCCCGAAAATGACGCCGTCCTCGACCGCCCGGAGCCGCGGGACAGTGAGTCCGGCCAGGTTCTTGCACTCGGCCAGCCGGACACAGAGACTATCTTTGTGTGGCGCCAAGGCTAGCAACCGCAGTGCGTACAGGTCACACCGCTGTACGTCTAGTGTCAAGGCGCCCGGGCCCGGGACGCGCGCCGACAGGGCTCGCTCCGGGGGGTCACGGGCTCCGGCGTGGCAGTCTAGCAGCTTGAGGTGAAGATCCTGGCCCCCGGCAGCAGACAAGGCCCGGAGCTCTCCGCACTGCTGCAGCTTGACGGTTGCCCGCTTGGGCGCCACCGCCTGCTCGAGCACCAGCTCTCGCAACCTAGGAAACCGGAGCAGCGAGAGGTTCCAGCCCAGGTTAGCGTCCCCCCGCGTGTAGAACCTAGTCTGCTGCAGAGAGAGCGTCTCTAGCACGTCCCGGCCGGCCGCGTCCAACACGAACTCCTCTGCGGGGTCCCACACCGTCAAGCAAAAGACGGGGGCGATCAAGTACAGCCGAGCGGCGGCGGCGGCCCGCACACAGCCCCAAAACGTCACTACGGACAAAGTCGTCAGGGGCGGCGGCGCGGTGTGTCCGGGGGCCCGCAGCCACCATATGCTTAGCCTGGGAGCCGGCGTGCTGCATAGCAGCTCAAGCGCCGACCGCAGCGCTTGCCAGTACAGATCGGGCGCCGCCCCGGCCCGCCTAGAGGCCCACAGTGGGCCTAGTGCCAGGTCGTCGCGCCGGCCCACCGCGAACAACTCCCTGGCCGCCTGCGTCCAGCAGGCCCGGTCGGCTTCGCCCCGGCGCTTGAGCAGATGCGCGGGACCGTCGCCCGCGCGGTCCGTCTGCGGTTCTTGCAGCCACTGCCCCACTAGCCACTCTCCGACTTCCGTCGGCCGCGCTCGGAGCTCTTGTGCCCAGTCCAGGCCGTCCTCACAGAGCTTCCAATGGAGATAGGAGGCCAGGCAGGCGGCCTGGCGCTCGCGCCAGCCGCCTGGCGCTCGCGTGACAGCCACTCGGGCGCGACGGCGTACGCCGTTGCCACGTCGACTGGGGCTAGCAGCCGGAGCAACAGGGGCGCGACCGGCGGCGCCGTCGGGCCGGCGAGGGGGGAGCGCTGCATCCTCGCCACCCGCGCGCCGTGCGTTTGGGAATTACAGGACCGGGCCGCCCCGACAGCCTTCCCCCCTCCCCCGGGGCTCGTCCACGGGGAGGCAGAGGGGCCGGCGCCGGCGGATGGGACGGCGGGGGCCAGGGGGGAGGAGAACAGTGGCCCTCCGGAGGGAGGGGGAGCCGGGGTGGAAGAGGGGAGCTTTGGGGGGGGGGGGGGGGCGCCGCCGGCCGCCAGCAGCGCGCGTTCCCGGCGCGCGGGGGGGGGGGGGGGGCCTCCTCCCGCCGTGACCGGCCCGCCGGGGGGGGGAGGAGGCGACCGCGCGCGCCGGCCCCGCGCCACCCCCTCCGGCGGCCGCGTGCCCGGGCGGGGGGAGGCATGCCGAGGGGGGGGGGGGGGCGGCCGTAGGCGCGCGTGCCGGCCGGGGGGTGAGCGGGAGCGGCGGCGGCGGTGGGCCGCCGGGAGGAAGGGGGACGCACCGAGAGGAGGACGGGCGCGCCCCGGGGCGCGTGCCAGGGGGACTCGCGAGGGCGACGGCACGCCGCTGTGCTGGCCACCCACACAAAAGCCGGGGCCTCCCAAGTTAGGCAGACCAGCCAGCCAGCCACCATGTTCAGAGAGTGTACGCACGCGTCTGCCGGCTGCAGCCGCAAGAAGCCCAGAACGGACGGCCCCGAGCCCGAGGCCCGTGAGCTGTGCGTGACGACGCTCGCCCACCTGCCTCCGGAGCTGCTGGAAGCGCTAGCCCCCCTACTGTCCTCCGACGAGCTGCAGCGGCTAGCCAGGACTTGCCGCGAATACGCACGCCTCTTGGCAGACCAGCTCCGGCTGCGCAGAGGTCAGGAAGAGAAACTTCTGTTGGAAGCACGGGCTACCCTCTCGTTCCTGCGGATAGTCGCCGCAGCGCGAGCCCTGCTGAGACAGTCCTTGAGCTTCCCCTTGTCGACGCAGCAGCACGCGACCACCCTGCTCCCCTTGGATGAATTCAGTGCGCGTCTCAGGCAGGAGTGCCCGGCCGCCCCGCGGTGGTCCGTACACGTGCTCGTCTTCCAGGATAACGTGGGAGGGCGCCTGAGCGTCCGGCTGCTGGTGACGGGGGAAGCGGCTCCGCCCGCTGAGCCACCGGTCCTGGGCGCCAGCAGGACAGAGTGGCTTGTGCTCGAGGCCATGCGGCCAGTGGCCGCACTTAGCGACCCGGAGGCCGGCTTAGAGTTTGTCTGTCGCCAAATCAAGGCCTTCTGCAGCTATGCCACCCTGCGCTGGCTCGTGGACGGACTGGGCCTCCTCCAGGCGCGGCCCGGCCGCGAGTGGCAGCTAGCTACGTACCGTGACCCGGGGGCGGCGCCGGGCCAAGCAGCGCACCACTGGCGCTCGCCACACCCGCCGCACCCGGAACTGCGGCACCGGGCACCCGAGCCTACCCCGGCGGCAGAGGCCCGGGGGGCAGAGGGCGCGGGGAACCCGGACTCGTACGAGGCACAGGGGCCAAACCACTGAAAAATCACTCCGCTCTGTCTGTTAAGTACGAGGACACTGTGGCTGTGTGTCACCAGACCTAGTATTCCCCCTGGGGACTACGACCGCTCCGGCACATGACTGCCGCCGGGCTCCTGGCTGATTAAAAAGAAAGCCTTGCTCCCACGTTGACGGCCGGAACTGCTGGAGCAGTCTGTTCCCTCGGTGCCCGGCCGATTTAATAACCAAGGTTTATTGACACACGGAGACGGGGCACGCTCCCCCCGCCTGAAACACAGGTACAGCGCCGGGGCAGCGAAGAAAAGGACGGGAAGGGGTAGGGGGGGGGGGGGGGGGGCGCAGAGCCGGTCAGGCGTCCCCCGAGCGCTAGTCCAGCCCGTCCGCCGGGGGGACCGCCGGGGGGGCCGCCGGGGGGGGGGCGCCGGGGGGGCCGCCGGGCGCGGGGCGCCCGCCTGCGCCAGGGCGTAGAACACGTCCAGGCCCTCACGCGTCAAGGTGGCCACGGGCGACACTAGCAAGTCCTGGTACGACGCGCGTGCGTCCACCACGAGGTACGCGCCAGGGCGGGCGTCCGGGCCGTCGGGCCCGGGGGGCACCAAGCCGGCCGAGCAGCCGGGGACCTCCTGGAGCGCCACCAGGGTGCAGGCCGGCACCCCCCGGCGCCGGGCGTTGACTGACACGGCGCCCTGGCCCGAGGCCCAGAGCGCCTGCCCCGGGCCGGTCGCGGGAGGGGCCTGGGCCGCCGCGCCGGCGGGTGCGCCGAGCACCACGTGGCCGCGGACGCTGGGCTCCCCCGCCGCGCCGCCAAAGAAGGCGGTGTCCTCGTCGTCGAGGCAAACGAGGCCCCGCAGCCCGGCGAGCGCCCGCTGCAGGCCGGCCAGCAGCGTGCCGCCGGTGCTCTCGTCGGGGTTGAACAGGTGCGGCGCGCTGTTGCGCACGGGCACGAAGCAGACCTCATAGCCAGGCGTGTGGAGCAGCGCCGGGGGGCCGGCCGCCGCGTAGCGGCGCGGGGCACGAACCACACCTCCCGCTGGCGGGAGCCCATCCCGAGCAGCAGGGGCAGGAAGAGGCGGCCGGGGGGGCCTGCCGAACGCCGAGCGCCTGGCACTTCCTAGCGCAGCGACCGCGCACCGCCGGGCACAGCGCCACGGGCAGGCTATTGATGGCGGTCTGGACCAGGTCGCACCAGGCCCGCGGCGGGTGCGCGCAGCCGGCCGCGCACCACGCCTGCTGCAGCTCGGTCAGGACCACGAGCCACAGCTTCCGGGTACGCAGGTCCAGGCCCAGCCGCAGCAGCAGCTGTTGGAAACGGCGCACGGCGGGCAGCGCGGCCTGCAGGGCCAGGAGGGCCGCGGCCGACCCCACCGAGGCACAGGCCGACGTGGCCACCGCCGCGCGCAGCAGCAGGAACAGCTCCGAGCACGCGAGCCACAGGTCGGTCGTCCGCTGCAGCTGGCCGTCCTCTGCCCGGGGCAGCAGGTGCCCGCCCTCCGCCAGCGAGGAGCCGCGCAGCCGTGGACCGACGCGCGTGGCCTGGCCGAGCGGCCGGCCGGCCGCCAGGGCCAGGCCCTTCCAGTGCTGCGCCAGGAAAAAGTCACAGGCCAGCTGGCTGGCGGCCACACACGCCGCCGTCGGCCCCCCCCCCGGGGGCGGCCTCCCACAACCAGCCGGGCACCCCGAATTGCAGGTCGGCCTGTGGACCACTGGCCGCGGGCTCCGGCCTGCGGACCCCGGCCGCCGGGGGCTGCTGCGCCCGGAGCCAGGCCTGCGCGCGCAGATTCACCACCTCCCAGGGCTGCAGGTGGGCGTTGACGGCCGCGCACACCGCGGCGGCGCCGGGCGGCGCGGGCGCCCCGTCGTCGGTGTCGAGCAGGGCGAACTCCAGGTCGGCCTCGCGCCGGCAGGCCGGCCTCACCAGCGCTAGCAGGGCGACCAACAGCTCCTGCGCGTCGCACAGGCCACGGGCCACGGCCTCGGGCCCCTCTGGCCAAGGAGGGCGGTAGCCGCGACACATGGGCTGCAGCGCGGCCAGCCGGGCCCCGAAGTCGGCCCCCCAGGCGGGCACAGCTTGGCTCCGGGCCAGGGCCACGAGCGGCAGCGCCGCGGCCAGGGGGCCGGCAGAGGCCGGGCGCTCCAGCTCGTGGCCCAGGGCCAGCAAGGCCCGGGCCAGGCCAGCCGTCGGCGCGCGGGGTCATCAAATGCCAGCGTGACGCACTCACCAAGCCGGGTACTGATGCCCTTTGCATAGTTCACTAGCTTTGTAACGGAAGTCGGAATAA
>WBZZ01004529.1:195000-197500 GCA_019918135.1 Paulinella micropora
AAACAGACAGACAAACAGACAGACAAACAGACAGAACGATAGACAGACAGACGGACGGACAGACAGACGGACAGACAGACAGACAAACAAACAGACAAACAAACAGACAAACAGACAGACAGTCAGACAGACAGACAGACAGACACAGACAGACAGACAGACACAAACAGACACAGACAGACACAGACAGACACAGACAGACACAGACAGACACAGACAGACACAGACAGACACAGACAGACACAGACAGACACAGACAGACACAGACAGACACAGACAGACACAGACAGACACAGACAGACACGGACAGACACGGACAGACACAGACAGACACAGACAGACACAGACAGACGCAGACAGACAGACAGCCAGACAGACAGACAGACAGACAGAAAGACAGACGACTGAATAGTATGTGTCCGGTATATATGTATATCATGTATCATGAAATATTTTTATTTCATGTGTGAATGCGTCTAAGTACATGTCTGTTGTGCATATGAACGAAAACATTACATTCATTACACAAATACATTGCATTCACATACTTGCAATACATTCATACTTTATTTTGCAAGGATTTAGGGGAAAAGAAGGGTCAGAAAGAAGACACCGAAGCGAATGGACAGAGCGGGCCCATAGGTAGATGTTTGGTATTATGGCATTCAGGCCTGATCTGAAATTGTGGTGTCAGTTAAAATTTTTTATTTCAGGTTGAACAGACAAGCAGACCAGACTTTTCCTGTCTGTATGAGTGTATGATCTCGTGTTTGCAGTTGGATGGAGCTCTGTGACCATTTCTATCTGTTTGACATTTTGATCCTGTATGAGAGATCTTATGAGTACTTGTATGCTCGCTTGTTTTTCTATTTTTGGTTGTTTTTCCTCATGTGAAGACATCTATAACACTCTATAACACCAAGAAAGCTACCTCCTTGTCTTACCATGTTAGACTAGTTGTTAGCAATATTGGTAGGTCCGTTTCTTTATCAAGAATCAAACGGGAACACTGCGTGTGTATACGTACGCATGTTCATTTATGGAATGTAGTGTATGTACCTTACTTTGTACATACGTACCTCCTTCTGCTCCATCTGTCGCTCCTTCTACTACTTCTGCTCCTTCTGTTCCTCCTCCTCCTCCTTCTCCCTCCCTCCCTCCCTCCCCCCCTCCTCTTCCGCCTCCTGCTCCTCCTCATCCTCCTGATTCTTCTTCTTCTTCTTCTTCTTCTTCTTCTTCTTCTTCTTCTTCTTCTTCTTCTTCTTTCTTCTTCTTCTTCTTCTTCTTCTTCTTTCTTCTTCTTCTTCTTCTTCTTCTTCTTCTTCTTCTTCTTCTTCTTCTTCTTCTTCTTCTTTCTTCTTCTTCTTCTTCTCTTCTTCTTCTTCTTCTTCTTCTTCTTCTTCTTCTTCTTCTTCTTCTTCTTCTTCTTCTTCTTCTTCTTCTTCTTCTTCTTCTTCTTCTTCTTCTTTCTTCTTCTTCTTCTTCTTCTTCTTCTTCTTCTTCCTCTTCCTCTTCCTCTTCCTCTTCCTCTTCCTCTTCCTCTCTTCTTCTTCTTCTTCTTCTTCTTCTTCTTCTTCTTCTTCTTCTTCTTCTCTTTTCTTCTTCTTCTTCTCTTTCTTCTTCTTCTCTCCTCCTCTCCTCCTCTCCTCCTCCTCCATCACCACCACCTCCTCCTCCTGCTCTCCTCCTCGCCCTTCTGCTCCTGTTTGTTCCTGCTGCTGCTGCTCCTCCTCCTCCTGCTCCGTTTCTGCTGCGCGCTCCTCCTCCTCCTGCTGCTGTTCCTGCTGCCTCTCCTGCTACTCCTGCTGCCACTGCTGCTCCTCTTCCTCCTTCTGCTGCTGCTGCTGCTCCTCCTCCTCCTTCTCCTTCTGCTACTGCTGCTGCTGCTCCCTCCTTCTGCTGCTGCTGCTCATCCTCCTCCCCTTCTCCTTTGCTCATCCTTCTCTTTTTGTTCTCCTGCTGCTCATCCTTCTCTTTTTCTTCTCCTGCTGCTCATCCTCCTTCCCCCCTCCTCCTCCTCCTTTCCTCCTTGCTCCTGCTCATCCTCCTTCTCACTGCCCCCCCCCCCCCTCTCCCCCTCCTCCTCCTGCCGCATGTATGTATGTTATGTATGTATGTATGTATGTGTGCAGTGGTGTACCTGTATATATGTATACACGTATGCATGTATGTGTGCATGCATATATCTAAATTCATGTATGTTTATACTTACGCACCTACATGTCTATGTATGTATTTACGTGCAAGCGGGCATGTATGTATGGATGTACGTATGCGCAGGAAATTGGATTGACCAGAGGTGAAAGGAGAAAGGGCCAGTCTAGCTAATAGCTTTACATGGCCGCTGTCCGTCAGCACCGGTAAAACACATCAGACACTCAAATTTTTCGCTTTCTGTGATGATTTCCCGGAAACGTTCGATATTCATGGGAAGCAAAGGCAAGGAAATTTTTGCGGTATTTGCGGTGATTTCCCGGCAACTTGCCATATTTGGCCTACC
>WBZZ01004529.1:205000-207500 GCA_019918135.1 Paulinella micropora
GCGGGTTCTCTGTGTAGATGCACTAATACGTGAATTACATTACATTACATTACATTACATCAGATTAGATTAGATTAGAATAGATTATGATTGTCGTATCCTGTTACGAGGCTGATGGATTACATACATGTACACGTATTGCACGCCGTCAATCTGGCGATTTCTCAGCAAGTAGCACCTAGTCATCAATGCATGAATATGTAAAGACACGCCTGCAGCCTGGCACGGCGTTACCAAAACACGGCACAAACAACAACCAAACAAAGCAAAACAAAAATCCTAAATTCTCTCTCTCTCTCTCTCTCTCTTTTTTTTTATTTTATTATTATTTTTTTTTAATAAATTTTTTTCAAGCCTGGTCCCGCGCAGCCTCGCGCGGACGCGCATCGTGAGAGCAAGTCCTACCCGTCCTCCTCCTTCCCCCTGGCGCCAGCAGCCCCCCGTGCACTGGGCCAACACGGTCCGTAACAGATATACATATATACATACATATGCATACATACCTGCATGCATTCCTCCTACCCCCTGCCCGCGCGCTGCAATCGGTCACCAAGGTCCGTAATGCATACATGCATACATACATGCATACATACATAATGCCCTATCCTTGCTCCTTGCCCAGGCCCACGAGCTGCAACGGGCCAACACCGTCCATAGTGCATGCATAGATACATACATGCATGCATGCATGCAGGCATACATACATCTATACATGCATAAGTGCACATACAGACACGCTTCTCCTGTGTGCGCGCGTGTGTTGGCAGAGGGCAAAGCGCGGTCGGCAGACGCAGCCAAGGGCAAGCAGTGCGGCGCGGACCTGGACGAGACGGAAGTGCAGGACAAAAAAGGCCAAGACGAGGAAGGCGAGGTCACATATAACCACAGCTAGGCAGATAGATAGATAGATAGATAGATAGATAGATAGATAGATAGATAGATAGATAGATAGATAGATAGATAGATAGATAGATAGAGAGGTAGGTAGTTAGGTAGGTAGGTAGATAGATAATCAAAACTAACTGCGAGGCAGAGTAAATGACAAGCAACTAGCAAAAACAAGAAGGCGCTAACTTCATGCGAGGCAGAGTAAAGGACAAGCAATTAGCAAAAACAAGAAGGCGCTAACTTGACCACAACTTTGGTTTTGATACAGGCCCCCTCCAAGCTTGCTTGTTGGTGTGCTTTCTGTATGTATGTATGTATGTATGTGTATGTATGTATGTTGGTAATGTATGGATATATGCATGCATGAAGATAATCTATTGATGCGTATGGGTTAGGAGGCCGACGAGACGTTGCTGGAAGCGTGGGGCATGGCGGTGCGACACGAGGCAGAACTGGTCTGCTAACATACATACATGACATACATACATGCATGCGCTAGCTTACACGCTTACTTTGCAGCTGTTCAAATAAGGGAATACTTACTTACTTGTTTACTTGCTTACTTGCTTACTTGCTTACAGGACGATGCTGAACAACAACGATTAGATGAGTTACAGTTACAGCAGTTTGAAGAAGCCAAACAGGCAAGACGATTCCTAGACTATGAGGAGGTATGTGTGTGTTTGTACATATATATATACATATTATATACATATATATATACATATATATGTGTGTGTGCGTATGTGTGTGTATTGACCAACAAAACTGATATCAATGTTGAACCTTTTTCACAAATACAGCGCGATGAAATCTATCTATCTATCTATCTATCTATCTATCTATCTATCTATCTATCTATCTATCTATCTATCTATCTATCTCTATCTATCTATCTATCTATCTAACTATCTATCTATCTATCTATCTATCTATCTATCTATCTATCTATCTATCTATCTATCTATCTATTTATTTATCTATCTATCTGTCTATCTGTCTATCTACCTACCTACCTATCTATCTATCTACCTATCTATCTATCTATCTATCTATCTATCTATCTATCTATCTATCTATCTATCTATCTATCTATCTATCTATCTATCTATCTATCTATCTATCTATCTATCTATCTATCTATCTATCTATCCATCTATCCATCTATCCATCTATCCATCTATCCATCTATCTATCTATCTCTGGTCGTAGGCTGAGCCTGGAGGCGAGCCTGATGAGGCTATGGACACTGACACAGGCGATACAGACGCCCCAGGTGTGTATGTGTATGTATGTATGTGTGTATGTATGTTTGTATGTATATGTGTATGTATGTATGTATGTATGTATGTAAATCCGATGAGGCTATGGACACTGACACAGGCGATACACGCCCCAGGTGTGTATGTGTATGTATGTAATATGTATGTATGTATGTATGTATGTATGTATGTACGTATGTATGTACGTATGTATGTACGTATGTATGTAAACCCGATGAGGCTATGGACACTGACACAGGCGATACAGACGCCCCAGGTGTGTATTATTTATTTCCATCACATCGAAAAACTAAGACATTTGGACCCGACCCGAACAGTGTGGTCACTTG